>CAKNXH010071546.1:2652-14991 GCA_932178445.1 Andricus quercusramuli | reverse complement strand
GAAAATAGTGACTTTTTACGATTTTAAGGAGAAATAATTGTTTAAACAAATAATAATTTTTTAAACAATTAAAAATTATTTAAAATATAGTTTAAAACTCGTCACTTATGGATTTAAAAAAATTCATGTTGAAAATTTGAAAAAATACCGTCTTTAGCATGAATTTGATAGAAAACTATTTTGCATTTTTTGGGTCATTTTTCGGGCCCAATTCAAGGGGGTTGGGCGTGTCAAAATTAAAAGCTATTAGATGGAAATTATTCCTTAAATACTTCTTAAGAGGTGAAAATACTTTAATTTAAAAAAAAAAATTATAACAGGTACTCCTTTTTCCCATTTTTTTGAAAATCGAGCTTTTCCCGTTTAAACCCCCATGTTAATTTCAAAAGCCCGGGGCACGGGTTAGCATTGAAAAAAAAATTCTGGAATTTCTTTTTCAGGAAATCGAACAAAATTGGGGGGGGGGGGGGGGGTTTTCACCAAAAATCGAAAGTCGAATTTTCGGATCACTCTACTGTCCGTTCAAAAAGCTTAGGCACAGCGATTTTTGTACAGATTTTCGTGAAAATCTCAGCAGAAAAAAATTCTAAAGATATGAGACAACATGTATGTTGCAGGTGAAGGTTTTGCTAATACTGACACAGAGTTTCAAAATTTTCAGATGATTAGCAATTATTTCCGGGCGAGTGAAAGGTGAAAAAGAATAATAATCATATGATCATTTCAGAATACTCAAATTTGAATGATTGTAAGTCACTGAAAAAAATTATGAAAAATCTGCAAAAAATATATGCGTTTCGTTGATCCTTTCTGTACCCAGTGGTGATATTTACAGACAGAAATAATTATTTGTTAATAAGTTATTGACAAAAGAGTGAAGCAAATTACACATTTTTGGCTTCTGACAATGTTGTAAGTATTGTCAATGAGCAAAAAGTTGCACTTGAATGTTTAAAAAATTATTTTCTTCTTGGAAAAATACAAAAGGCTTTATAATAATCGACCGCATCCCTTTTTTTGCATCGGGGCTTGGGGTATGAGTGTGAGAAAAGGTCGTGCTACACGTGTAACAGTAGCACCAGCAAGGTCCCATGCTGAGAGTGCGGTAGCCTCGATTATTGTTAAGCTTTTTGTATTTTTCCAAGAAGAAAATAATTTTTTAAACATTCAAGTGCAACTTTTTGCTCATTGGTAAAACGCACAACATTGTCAGAAGCCAAAAATGTGTAATTTGGTTCAAGAATCATCTCTGTACGTTCCTTAGTTACGGAGATGACACCTCCCCACTCTTTTGTCAATAACTTATTAACAAATAATTATTTCTGACTCTGAATATCACCACTGGGCACAGAAAGGATCAAAGAAACGCATGTATTTCTTGCAGATTTTTCGTAATTAATTTCAGTGACTTACAATTATTGAAAGTTGAGTATTCTTAAATGATCATATAATTATTATGCTTTTTCACCTTTCACTCGCTCGGAAATAATCGCTAATAAACTGAAAATTTTGAAACTCTGTATCAATATTGGCAAAACCTTCACCTGCAATATGCATGTTGTCTCATGTTTTTAGAATTTTTTTCTGCTGAGATTTTCACGAATATCTGTAGAAAAATCGCGTTGCCTAAACTTTTTGGACGGACAGATAGACATAGTTTTTGCCTGGGTATCTGCGTGTTTCATACAAGATATGAGAAAATCCTACCTGTAACTAGTTACTTTTTTTTTTGGTAACGATAGCGGTACAACGACATTACTTTTATAAGTAATGAATTGGTAACTAGTTACATTTTTTTCAGTAACAGTAACTATAAAAATCGTTATTTTTTTAGTTACTTTCGGTACGTCGTTCACAAGTCTTTTTTACGACAATCAATCAATTTTATTGCTTTTGCAACTATTTTTTCATTTTCAATATTCAAACTGTGGTGGCAGATAGCCACAAATCTATAAAAATAATTAGAAATAAATAAGAAAATAATTTCAAAGTTAAATATTCATTTCTCTTTGGCTGATAATGAATTTTTTTTAAATTGGAAATCTAAATATTCCAGTTATTTTACTTATTGCCTTAATTGAAAATTCATCTTTTTGGTCAAAAATTTTATTATTTGATTAAGAATTTTATTATTTTGTTCGAAATTAAACGATTTTGAAAGAAAATCATTTTGTTCGGTTAAAACTTTAACTGTTTGTGGAAAATTAGATTTTTGGTCGAATTAAACTGTTTTTGATTAAAAAACATTTTTGTTGTTGAAATATATGAAATATTACATTTTAAGTTGAGGATTCATCTTTCTTCTTTAAAAGTTGGTTTTTTCAATTGAAAATTTAACTATGATATTTTGCGGTTGAAAACTGATCTTTTCTAGTTGAAAATTTGTATATTTTGTTTAACATTCGTCTTTTTTTGGTTAAGAAACTAATCTCCTTGGTCTAAAATTGCACTATTTGGTTGAAAATTGATCTCTTGTAGCTGAAAATTCATGTATTTTATTAAAAATGTATCTCTTTGGTTTCAAATCAAACAATCTTGTTTGCAAGCAAATAGTTGAATTGGAGATTAACTTTCAACCAAGTTGTTTTATTTTCAAACAAAAAATTAATTTTCAACTAAAATGATGAATATTTAATTGGAACACTTGAATTTTTAACGAAAAAGATTAATTTTTAAACAAGAAGAATAATTTTCTACCAAAAAATATAAATATTCAACAAAATACATGAATTTTTAACGAAATAGCTTTGACAAATTATATTGCAAAATATTGTTCAATATATTACCACCATAGATTAAATAAATAATTAAATACTACTAAAAACATAATGATTCATTTCTTGAATTTGTCTCTGAAAGATCCAAATAGATGAATTTTCAACCGAAAAGATTAATTTTCAAACAAAGAGATTAATTATCTACCAAAAAAGACGATTTTTCAACAAAGTACATCAATTTTAAACTAAAAAAAAATCAATTATCCAACCAAAAATGCGATATTTGCATTTTCATTTAAAAAGTTAATTTTCAACCAAGCAATGAATTTTCAAATAAAATAATGAATCTTTAGAAGTATTTTTGAATTTTAAACAGAAAAGATTAATCATTAACTGGAATAGTTGAATTTTAAACGAAAAAGATGAACTTTCAATTAAAATAGTGAATCTTTAATTGGAATAGTTGAACTTTCGACCAAAAAGATAATTTTCAACCAAGAAGATTAATTTTTAAATTAATTTTCAACTAAGAAAAAATCAATTTTCAACTAAAAAAGGGATGGTTGAATTTTCAGTTTAAATGTTAATTTTCAACCAAACAATGAATTTTCAAATAAAATAATGAATCTTCAACTGGAATATTTGAATTTTTAACAAAAAAAGACCAATTTTGAACTAAAAAAGATAAATTCTCAATCAAAAATTAGTTAAATTTTAAATTTAAAAAAAACTACTTCTCAACCAAAAAGAAATAGTTACATTTTTATACAAAGTGATGAATTTTTAACAAGAATAATTAAATTTTCAAACAAGAATATTGATTCTCAATAAAAAAGACAATATTTCAACAAAATACATGAATTTTTAACTAAAAAATAAACATTTTCAACAAAATAGTTAAATTTCGAACTAAAAAAGATCAATTTTCAACTAAAAATTAAATCAAATTGTCAGTTAGAACATTAATTTTCCACAAAGAAAACAAACAAATTTCTAATAAAAGTAATGCATTTTCAACTAAAATTATGAATCTTCAACTTGAATGGATGAATTTTTAACAAAAAAGTTTAATTTTCAACCAAATAGTTCTATTTTCAACCAAAAATCATAATTTTCTACTAAAGAAGACAACTTTTTAATAAAATACATGACTTGGTAACCAAATAGTTGAATTTTCACCTAAAAAAGATCAATTTTCAACAACAAAAAAATACATTTACAACCGAAGTTATGAATGTTAAACTAAAATCATGAATCTTCAACTGGAATAGACGAATTTAAACCAAAGAGATGCATTTTTAGAAAAAGAGTTCAACTTTCAACCACGAAGATGAATTTTCAAACAAGAAGAGTAATTTTCAAGGAAAAAGATTAATTTTCTACCAAAAAAGATGAATTTTCAACTAAAAAAATTCAATTTTCAACCATATATTTGAATTTTAAACCAAAAAAGATCAGTTTTCAAGCAAAAATGTAATAGTTAAATTTACAGTTGTAAAAATTAATTCTTCAAACAAAAACAAAGAACAAGAAAAATACAATCATCAACCAATTTTCGACTAAAATCATGGATTTTCAACTGAAATAGACGAATTTTAAACCTTTCGAAGACCTTTTCGATTTTCAAACAAAAAATATTAATTTTTAACGAATAATATAATGGTAGATATTTTAACCAAAAATTAATTAATTTTTAACCAAATAGTTGAATTTTTATCCAAAAAAGATTAAATCTTTACTAAAACAGATTAATTTTCAAACAAAAATGATGACTTTGCAATAAAATGGTTGCATTTTCAACCCAATAATGAAAATGTTCAACTAAAGCTATAATCTTCAGGAGGAAGTCTATAACCATTGACCATCAATATTCAATATCCAAATATTCAAATCTTGTAACATTTTTAGCATAGAGTCTTTTATAAACGGAAGAAAACAACTTCAAATTAAAATTTATTTAAATTTCTAATTTATTGTCCTTGCGAGTTAGGGGAGAGCATCCTACAGTAGATAATGATCCTACAGTGGATAACCATTAATTTAAAGTACTAATGAACTAATGTACGTAAAACAATTAACTTGACGTAAATAATAATTAAGACACGGTAGGTCTTAATATATTAAAATTAGAATCGATTACTTTTACATATATTTGTATTTATAAATAATAACTATCTACTATAGGATCATTATTCACTGTAGGGTCGTCTCCCCTAAGTGCTTCTTATAGAAATTCCCGGACTTTTCCCTAATTTCCAGGTTTTCCCGTTCATTAAAATTTAAGCTTTCAGAGTATTTAAACCTAAACAGTCAAATTTAATAGCATACCCATTGCCGAAAATTAAAAAAAAATTGGACCTATTAAATAAATAAAAAAGAAAAAACAATTGATACCTCATTAAAATTCTATAATACTGTTAGTGAAAAATACCTCCCGTTTTTCCAACCTTCATAAAACCTTTTTTCTAAGGAACTTTATATTAGCTGCTTTTATTCCTCTGAGAAAAAAGTAATCCAATAGAACATAAAATTTAAGAGTTTACAGATGTTATCTACCTGTATTAATATAGTTAAGTAGTTAGAAACTACATAATTCCATATTCATATCTCCTGTGGGAAAAATAAGAAACTTTCGAGAAACATTACCCATTTTAGAATCAAGTTCATTGATCCCAATAACAAGAATTTTAATAAACAAAATAAACATAAGAAAAATTTGTTATTTAAACTTGAACTATATAATTTACATTGAAAAAGAGTAAACAATAACTTTTTAGTGACTGTATATACTTGTCATCTGTAAATATTATTATTCGACTAATTGTTCCATAAAGTATGGAAGATATGAGCTAATTTATGTATAAACGTTTAACCTAAGAAAGCTATTGACAAGTATAATTAAGAGAAATTGTTAAAGCAAATATACATAGACTTAGCCTTTGCTGATAATGATTTATATTTTAAAACTTAAGTTATAATGATATCGCAATATCTAAGGATTAATAATTAAAGACTGCAAATAAATAATATATAACAATTGACATTAATTATACAATAATTGTTTCAAGCTTTTGATTATATATTTTTTTAATAACTTTTAGCGTTTCTAAAAAAAGCTTGAAAGTTTCTCAAGCCACTTTCAAGTTTCAAAATATTGAAATTAAATTTTGTATAAATTTCATGAGGTCAAAGTTGAAATTTTCTTTCAATCTATTAATTAGAAAATCTCTAATCGTGAAAATAGCGGTATTTCTTCAAATCTCAAATATTCCGTGAAACAACGCAATAAATAACAGTCAACAGTCACTATCAGCCAATATTATCAGCAAATTACCTTCGGAAAAGTGATTCAGCGACTTGCGATTCTAATACCGGTTTTTAAAATTCACAATTTCTTACTATGTAACTTGGAACTTCGGTTTTCATTAGCAAAAATTTGATTATGTATTTGGTTCCTCATAAATCAATCTATCTATAGTCTCAATGATTCATTCATTTTTTTATTCGACTGACAAGAAAACTAATCTTTTGTAATTTGCAGCATTTAGTCAATATTTAATTAGTGTAAATAAGATATCAATTATCATGAATATTAAACAGTTATTAAAAACTGAATTATTCATGAAATGATTAGCTCAATTATGTACATTGTACATACAATACGAAAAATTCCCATTATCAACATATGATATCAGTATTGGAAATGTCATGAGACAATCGTTATCGCCACATGGTACATATTTTTTTATAATATTCGCGGTAGTTTTTTTATTCAAAATTTTATAAATGTGAATGAATATTATTTTTTGAAATGCTTGAAAGCTTCAAGTTAATTCCTTTTAATTGAAAAGTCTTCTATTATATTTTTGGTTCAAAATTTATCTCATCTTTTGATTAAAAATTCTACTATTTGGCTGAAGATTGAACTACTTAGTTGAAAACTCGTTTTTTAGTTGAAAATTAATTTTTTTAACTGTAAATTTAACTATTCTATTTTTGGTGAAAATTGAACGTTTTTAGATGAAAATTCAACTATTCAATTTTTTATTCAGAATTTATCTTTTTGGGTTGAAAGTCGAACTGCTTATTTATTAAACATTCATTTTATTCGTTATAAAATTTAACTATTTTGTTGAAAATTTGTCTTTTGTTATAAATTCATCGTTTTTGGTATAAAATGATTCTTAGTTTTTGAAAATTAAACTATTAGGTTGAAAGTTAAAAAACTTTGTTAAAAATCCATTTTATTAGTTGAAGATCTATCTCCTTGGTTAAAAAATTTCCTATTTTGTTGAAAATTTATTTATTTTTTGTTGGAAAATTATTTTTGTTGTTGAAAATTTATTTTTGTTGTTGAATATTCATTTTTTTGAACTACAAATTTAACTATTCGATTTTTGGTAAAAATTGATCGTTTTTAAATGAAAATTCAACTATTAAATTTTTCATTGAGAATTCATCTTTTGGGTTGGAAATTCAACTACTGGTTTGAAAGCTGAACTACTTTATTAAAGATTAATTTTATTTGTTAGAAAATTAACTATTTTGTTGAAATTTCCTTTTTAAATTATTTTTGTTAACTGAAAATTTACCTATTCCACTATTGGTTGAAAATTTATGGATTATGTTGTAAATTCATCTTTTCGGCATAAAATTATTCTTCTTGATTGAAAATTGAACTATTAGGTTAAAGTTAAACTAATTTGTTGAAACCCATTTCATTAATTGAAGATCTATCTTTTCAGCTGAAAAGTTCTCAATTTTGCTAAAAATTCGTTTTTTCCTGGTTGAAACAGTTTTTTGATGAGTTGAAAATTAGTTTTTTTGGCTTGAAAATTCAACTCTTTTGTTGAAAATTAACTTTTTGGTTGAAAATTAACTTTTTACTTGAAAATTCATATTTTTGGGTAGACAATTCAACTGTTTTTTGTTTTAGAGAATTTGCCTTCTGGGTTTCAAAGTTATACAATTTGGTCGATTTTTTTCTCTCACTTGAATGACATTTTTTCTGGGTAAAAGTGTAACCGCAATTCGTCTTTTTAGGTTGAGTTCAATTATTTTTTTATATAAAATCATTTTTTTTTTCATTTTTGATTACGAATTTCGTAGAATTTCTTGGAAATTTCAATAAAATATTTTAAAATATCGTAGATTTAAAGAGAAAAGGGAGGGGAGGGTTCGAGAAAAAACTGATAAAATTTTTTTTCTTTTAACGATTCATTTTTTTCATCTATACTGGTTTTTAATAGAATTGTATTAAGAATGTTAAAAATTTAATTCTTAGTATAAAAAAATTAATTTTCAACCAAAAAAGGACGAATTTCCAACATAAAAGATGAATTTTCAACTAAGATGATGAATCTTCCTCTGAAATAGTTTAATTTTCATCCAAACAGATGAACTTTAAACGAAAAAGATTAAATTTCTATCAAAAAAGGCAAATTTTCAACAAAAGACATGAATTTTAAACTAAAAAAGGTCAATTTTGAACCACAAATTTAATAGGTAAATTTGCAGATCAAAACATTTAATAACAAATTTTCAACTGATAAATAAGTTTTCAACCAAACAGTAAAATTTTCAATTGTAATAGCTTAATTTTCAGATAAAAAAATTAATTTTCAACAAAAAAAACGAATTTTAAAAAAAATTATTCAATTTAAAACCAAAGAGATGACTTTTCAATTAAAATTATGAATCTTCAACCAAAAAGATGAATTTTTAACTAAAATTATGAATCTTCAACTGGAATAGTTGAATTTTTTAACAAAAAGATGAATTTTCAACCAAGAAGATTAATTTTCTGCCAACAAAGATGAATTTTTAACAAAATACATGAATTTTAAACTAAAAAAAAATATAAATTTTGAACCAAAAATTGAATAGTTAAATTTACAGCTACAAAAATTAATCTTTGGCTAAAGAGATGAATTTTTAATTAAAATAATGGAAGATCTCACTGAATTAATTAAATTTTCAGTTAAAAAATTAATTTTCAACTAAAACAGAATTTTTAACCAAATAGTACAATTTTCGACTGAAATAGTTTAATTTCCAATTGAAAAATTTAATTTTCAAACAAAAATATGAATTTCCGAACCAGAAGAATAATTTCCTGCTAAACATACAGATTTTTTTACTAAAAAAAATACATTTTTCAACCAAAAATATAATATATAGAATTCCTGAAAAAAAAAACAAGAATTCAACGATCAAATTTGAACAAACAAATTTTTCAAAATTTTTCAGGAATTCTATATCAGTAAATTCGCCTTCAGGGTTTCAAAATTTAAAAATTCGGTGGATTTTTTTTCTCCCACTTGAATGAAAACTGGTTTTGGTTAAAAGTGTAAATGTTTTTTGCTACTATTGCAATTCGTATTTTTAGGTTGAATTCAACTATTTTTGAAGCAAAATAAAAATATTTTTTCTTTTTTTATTACGAATTTCCTGCGAAATTTAAATATTTTGTTGTTCTTTTAATAATTCATTTTTTCATCTTTTCCGGCTTTCAACGGAATTGTATTAACAATGTCAATGTATGCATGAAATTACTTAAACGATGTAGATTTATTATTGATACAAAAAAATATTTGCTAATTTTCTCAGATTTTTCATTTTATTTTATTTTTTATTTTTTATTTTATATTCATATAAATATTCGAGATAAGGTAGTGTATTGAAAAATAATTGCGAAGTGACAAGTAGTAATGAATTTAGTTTCAATTTTATTTATTCATATTGTATTGTATTTTTCAATTCACGCGTTTTGAAAAATTTGAAGGCCTTGAAATTAGAGAATTTTCAATAAAACAGATTTAATATTTCAATCTGAATGAGGTCAGAATTGAACTATTCGTTTAAATCGGAATAATTTGAAATTGGAAAATTCGAAAGTATGAATTACACTTGGAAGCAAGGTTAATTACTCAATTAATAGGTACCTCGAAATGAAATTAATTCTCACTAAATAATAATAATAATAATAATAATAATAATAATAAATTAAATACTCCGTTTATTTGAAGTTTAATTTATAATTAATTATGAATTAACATTTAGGTTAGGATTTGGCTCATTTTGAAATTTATCATTTTTTTTCAAAATTGTGATCAATTGATAAAAATTGGAATTATTATTATTATTATACCATTAAGCCATTTCCCTTTCGGGGTAGGCATGACTTGCTCGGTTGGAAAGTAGTGGGATAGGTATATAGGTGTGAGGTAGGTCGTTATATGGTATAGGGTAGATAGGTATATAGGTATATGTGTATGGTATAGATATTTTAGATTGATCTGGAGTTTTCGTGTTATTTATTCAAATAACACGTTCACTCCGCAAAACTGCTCTGACCCAGGTTGTTGATCAATCTCTCTAGCGATCACCCCAAGTGAGGAGCCTCACAGAATTGTTATGTATGGTTCCCCACTTGGGCCCATTAGTATCCAAGGTCTTTGTTTCCGGCATCATTCACTCTATTGTCACTCTGCTTATAAACTATTTGTCGCCACATATTTCTGTCCTGGCATACTACTCTAGCTTCATTTACGTCCATGCATTTCTTCATGCAAGCTCTTTTGTTCCTATGACTTCTTATGTCTCTTCGGATCAATGTCTCATTTACAGATTCTAACCATTCTTTCAGCGGTCTACCTCTGGGCATTCTGCCATTTACTTTACCTTTATATACTTGCTTCGTCAGTCGTTCATTTTTCATTCTTTCAAGATGTCCGAACCATCTTAACTGATTTCTTTCCCATATGTCAACCAGCGTGTCTCCTGTACCACATTCTTTGAGGATTAACTCGTTTCGGACTTTGTCCATCAGTGTTTTTCCGCATATTATGCGCAGAGGTTTCATGCCGATCGCGTTGATTTTACTCCTGTCCTTTTCTTGACAGGTCCATGCCTCGCTACCGTATAGTACAGTTGGTACGAATATGGAATTATGTATGGCCATTTTAGCTTTTTTTGATATGTTTTTATTCGTGAGGATGGATCCTGCTCTACCGATAACCTGCTTACCCTTATTTATGCGCCTATCTAATTCCCCATCTATTTTTCCGTCGCTAGTGAATAGACTACCTAGATATACGTACTTGTCAACTTGTTCTAATCTCACATCATTTAGGACAATGTTGCATATTGTTTTCTCACTTTTTCCCTCAAAAACCATGACTTTCGTTTTATTCACGTTAATTTTGAGGTCCATGTTCTTCATGCTTGTGTTAAGTTTATTCAACATACCTTTCCTAATCATGATTAATTACGAACCTGATCAATTGACACTTCTAGCAAGCTTAATTTTTTAAAGAAATTTAATCGTGTTAGTAAAAATGTTTTGGATTTTTCTTGTGTGTATTTATTATCAACTTAATTAATATATTCAACTAATGTATGATCATTAAACAGAAACCGAAATTTCATAATAATAAAATGTTATTCGAAATATAAATTTGTTTATCTTACAAAAAATTTTGTTTGATACCAACAAATATTTTTCTGGGTGAATATTATTTTGTGATTTAAAAAACTGTTTAAATTTTTTATAAATTATTAGCATTAATTAATCATTTAAATACATAATTATACACTAATTTTGCATTACGCTGTAACTGTTAAACTTTACTTCAATCAACTTTTTTATACTTCCAGCACAGAAGAACGTTTTAACTTTCCAAATAAAAATGTGCATATTAATGATTATGGAAACTTCATAGAAATTCCCGAATATTAATCCCATGTGTACAGTGTTGTTCACCTTACGCAAACCTACAACCATGCTTGACCAGCTATGGAAATATCCAAAAATCTAATTTTTCGACGTAATAAGGTTTCTTTGATTTAAATATTTATAATTATAGATTATTAACTTTTTATATTGTTTATTAATAATATTTTAGAGCCTATTCATTAATATTAAAACATTGAATATAAAAAATTACAACTTGAATGAGAAATAATTTACATATATTTATAATGCTTTAATATTATAATATTTGGATTTATGATGCATTAATAATATTTGAGAAAAAGATTGACTACAGAATATGAATATATGTATAATATTAATTTTCTACCAAAAAATACGAATTTTCAAAAGATACATTTTCAAGAGAAAACTGAATAGGTCAAATTTAAGTTCAGAAAATTAAAAACAAAATAATATAAATATGAATATACACATTTAAAAAATAAATTTTTTTATCATAATAGTTACATTTTCAACTGAGATAGTTTAATTCTCAGTTAAAAAAATTAATTTTCAACCAAAAAGATGAATTTTAAACAAAGAAGATTAATTTTCTAATAAAATGATAAATTTGGAAACAAAAATTGAATAGGTTTTACAGATAAAAAAATTAGTTTTCAACTAAAGAGATGAATTTTTAATTAAAATAATGGAATACCTCACTGGATTAATTAAATTTTCAGTTAAAAAATTAATTTTCAACTAAAAAACGAATTTTTAACAAAATAGTACAATTTTCCACTGAAATAGTTTAATTTCCAATGAAAAAAGAACGAATTTTCAACAAAATTGTTGAATTTCCAACCAAAAGGATGAATTTTTAACTAAAATTATGAACCTTTAACCGGAATAGATAAATTTTCAACA
>CAKNXH010071544.1:0-16486 GCA_932178445.1 Andricus quercusramuli | reverse complement strand
AAAAGTGTAAAAACAACCTTGAATAACGTAAAGATGATTCAGAACTCGAAATTGATTATTTACCACTTGAAAATCTACTTCTTCCATAATATCTGCCAAAAACTACCCTTTCACTTAAATTCATGTAGCGGAACTTACATATACTTATAAAAAGCATCAAAAACAATAATATTCATAAAATACAGTTGGCAATTCTTTGCTTTTTTTTTGCTCTCCGATGGCATATAATATTTGTACCAAAAAAAATTACCCCTAAGTCATACATACCTACCCCTCCTGACCAAAAATGTTCTAAAAGTGTAAAAACAACCTTGAATAACGTAAAGATGATTCAGAACTCTAAATTATTTATTTACCACTTGAAAATCTACTTCTTCCATAATATCTGCCAAAAACTACCCTTTCACTTAAATTCATGTAGCGGAACTTACATATACTTATAAAAAGCATCAAAAACAATAATATTCATAAAATACAGTTGGCAATTCTTTGCTTTTTTTGCTCTCCGATGGCATATAATACTTGTCCCAAAAAACTACCCCTAAGTCATACATACCTACCCCTCCTGACCAAAAATATTCTAAAAGTGTAAAAACAACCTCACAAAAAAAAACGGAAGATAAACTTTACATCGATTTCCGACGAAAGATTCTCGACAACAAAAATTAACTTCACAGGATAAACTTTACACAAATATCGGTTAAACTTTCTTTTGTTTTTCCATGACAAACATATGTATTTTGAAAGACGCGAAGTTGGCCGAACAAAACTTTATCGCTCTAAAAAATTTCCTGCAACCAATTTTATTCTTAGTTTTTTCTATGCTTGAATAACGTAATGAGGATTCAGAACTCTAAATTGAACACTGAACACTTGAAAATTCACCCCTTCTATAATTTTCCCGGAAAACTACCTTTAGATTTACTAATTACTTGCTGGAAATTTATGTCTTCTATAATTTACCCCGTAAGTGTTAATTGACGTAGGAGTGAAATTTGATTAAATTAAATAATAACTGCACAATCTACTGAAGTTTAACTGCCTTAGACAATACTTTTTATCGCCAATGTGTACAGCATTACAGGTAAAACATTTTGAGATGCCATATTTAGCTGCAAATATTTATTCAAATGATAAAACTATCGTTAGTTCTTATTTTAAAGTTGAAACGGAATTTAAACTCCAAAAGTTCCAGATTACTCAGCTTTTTGAATAATAGATTCCCGATTTTTTGCTCCACGAAATGAAAATACCGCATTATTGTGCCATTCGAATTCGAAGGTCCAGATTATTCTGCTACGCGATTAATAGATTCCCGATTTTTGACTCCTTGAAATAGAAGTACTAGATTTCACTTTCTATTCGAGTTCGAAGTTCAAAAATTATTCTGCTACACGAGTAATAGATCACTGATTTTTTCGCTCTTAAAAAATAATATGTCGGATCTCCATGCTGCTCGAATAATAGATTCCAGAGGTTTATGATGCTCAAAACTGAAATACTAGATTGCTTTGCTACTTGAATTCGAAGTTCTAGATTATTTTGCTACTCGAATTATAGCCGATTTTTTTCGCGCCTTAAAGTAAAAGTATTGAATCATTTGCTACTCGAGTTCCCAGTTATATATTATTCTGCTACACAAATGATAGATTTCATTTTGTTTTGCTCCTCGAAAATCAAGAACTAGACTTCTTTGCTACATGAATTCGAAGTTCTAGATTATTCTGCTAGCCGAACAATACATTTCCAGATTTTTTGCTCCTCGGAAATAAAGTGTCCGATTTTTTACTACCTTATTTCCAAGTTCTAGATTATTTTGCTACCGATTATTAAATTCTCGAATTTTTTGGTCCTCGAAATTAAAGTACTGGATTTTTTTTTGTACTCGAATATGAATTTATAGATTATTCTGCCACACCAATAAAAGATGCCCGATTTTTTGGCTCCTTGAAATTGAAGTACTGGATTTTTTTGCTATTTGAATTCGAAGTTTTAGATTACTCTGCTACACGAATAATGGGTTACTGATTTTTTTGTTTCTCAAAAATAAAGAATGTGATGTTTTTGCTACTCGAATAATAGATTCCCGGCTTTGTTGCTTATCAAAATTAAAGTACTGAATTTTATGCTACTTTAATTTGAATTCATAGATCATTCTGCCACATGAATAATAGTATCCCAATTTTTTTGCTTCACGAAATTGAAGCACTGGATTTTTTCGCTACTCGAATTCGAAGTCCCACATTATTTTGCTGCTTGATTAATAGATTCCTAATGTTTCTCAAGGATTTTAATGTTTCCAAAGGATTTTTCAAACATCGCACTATGTCCTGACCTCTATACGAATCTATATGGATGTTACGAATATGTGATCTACTCGTATATAGAATTCCAAACAGAAATTCTACTATTTTCTATATAGTGATTTCTTACAGTTTTTTTCAGGCATCTCGCTACGTCCCGACCTCTGTACGGATCTATGTGGATGTTACCAATATGTAATTCAACATGGAATTCCAAACAGAAATTCTACTCTTCCTATACGTATTCTTAAACAGGATTTTTCAAACATTGCGCTATGTTCCGACCTCTATACTGTTCTATATGGATGTTACGAATATGTGATCCATATGGAATTCCGAACAGAAATTCTGTTAGGTTCTATATGTTGATTTCTTACAGAATTTTTCAAACATTTTGCTATGTCCACAAATCTATACTAATCTATATGGATTTCACTGATATGTTACTTATTTGGAATTTTAAATAGAAGTTCTACTAGTTCATATATGGAGATTTCTTACAGGATTTTTAGACATCTCGCTATGTTTGACCTCTTTACAGATCTATGTGGATGTTACCAATATGTCATTCATATGGAATTCCATATGAAATTCCGAACAGAAATTCTACTAGGTTCCATACGTATATTTCGAACTGGATTTGAAAAAATTTTAAAAATTCCTTTGATTTCGAAGAGGAATCTAGTACTTCAATTTCAAGGAGCAAACAAAAACTGGAATCTATTAATCGCATAGCAAAATGATCTGGAACCTCGAATTCGACTGGCGAGAAAGTCCGATACTTCAGAAGGAATCTGTATTAATATCAGAATTGGTAACGATCGATTATGTGTAGATATCATTCACTTACTGTGACAATGGAAATCAACAATATCTATCTAATCTAAGGTCAAATTTATTAATTAGGAATGTTTTTTAAATTAGGAATTTCTGAAAAAAGATTTTTCTGCTTCCGAAACTCACGTCTTTCCGATTGCCTGTCGGGTGCTTTAAACACTAAGCTACTACAGAAATCGAAGGCAGAAACTTTTTTCAGATATACGATTTTCATTTTTTCGATGATGATAATATAGATTCCTTCTGATTTAACTTGTGTTCAAAACATAACTTCTTGCTAGGAAGAGCTTATATCTGAAAGAAGTATCTGCCTTCGATCTCTCTAGTAGCTCAGTGGTTAAAGCGCCCACCGGCAATCAGAAGTAGTGAGGTTCGATTCCCACCGGAGCGAAGGAGAAAGATCTTTTTTCAGAAATTGAAAATTTTTAATTTACGAATTCCGACACTTCAATTTCGTGGAGCAGAAAAATCGGTAATCTATTATTCGAGTACCTTAATTATCTGGAACTCTTGGAGTTTAAATTCCGTTTCAACTACAATATGATAATGAACGACAGTTTTATCATTTGAATAGTATATGAAAAATTCTTACCTGTAATAACGTGAACACTGGTGATGAAAAGTATTTTTAGGGCACTTACACTTCAGTAGACTGTACAGTTATTTGTTAATTTAATTAAATTCGACTCATTCGTTAGTTAATACTTACAGGGTAAATTATAGAATGCATAAATTTCCGACAAGGGATTAGTCAATTTAAAGGTCTGAATCATCTTTATATTGTTTGATCTTGTTTTTATATTTTCATGAAATTTTCAGTTACGAGATGTTGATATGTTTCACTCAGGGGTAGTTTCTTATGACATTTTATGTTGGCCATCGCAGGGCAAAAAAGAGCAAAAGTCTCCGCTGTGTTTTCTGACTATTATTATTTTTTACGCGTTTAATATGTATATGTACGTTCCGCTGCATAAATTTACGTGGAAGGGTAGTTTTATGGAGAAATTATAAGAGGGTAAATTTTCAAGTGTTAAATAATTTTTTTAGAGTTCTGAATCATCTTTACGTTATTCAAGGTGGTTTTTACACATTTAGAACATTTTTGGTCACGAGGGGTAGGTATGTAGGGGTCTGAGCTTTGATTGCGAGAAGACTTCCGCCAGCAAGCGGTAGCCGCCTAGCGGTGAGTCCCCACAGTTACTGCGTTTTCAATGCATGTTTATAAAATTTACGTAAACCACAGTGAAATTCATTCAGCCACCAATAATATTTTATGTACAAGCAATTTTAACAGGTTACAGAGTCAACTTTATGAAATTTCAATAACTTTTGCTTCAAAATTAAGTTTTGTATTACTGAAAATTAATGAACTTGGCCTCAAATTAATTTTCAAAGTCAAATTTATGTTTTTATGACAAAATTAAGTTTATTCAACATTCTTTGCAAGTCCTCGATTGATTCTGCCATAACAATCTTGACATCTGCGAAAGCTAACCCACGTACCTTGACGGTTTCGAGATCTACACCTTCTTCGTCGAAGAGGGGAGTTCTTAGACACTTATCCATGAATATGATAAATAGCCACGAGGACATAACGCATCCTTGTTTCACGCCTTGCATAATATCGAACCAGTCACTCAGTTTCCTATTTACCCTTACACTCGCTTTACTACCTGTATATCTTGTTTTTATTGCTTGTAGGATCCCTCCATTCACTCCATACTCTTTAAGGACTTCCCAAAGTTTACTTCTATTTACCTTGTCAAATGCTTTTTCTAGGTCAATAAATGCACAGAAAACTTTCTTTCCTACTCTCAAGCTTTTTTCTGTGATCTGTCTTAGGCTAAATATCTGATCTGTACATGACCTTCCTGGCATAAATCCACTTTGGACTTCCCATATCTTCTCTTCTGTAATTTCCATTACCCTACGGATAAGTATTTCTGAGTATATTTAACTTACGGTACTTAGTAGGCTGATACCTCTGTAATTACTGAAGTTGCTTCTATCTAACTTTCTTTTGTATATTGGTACGATAATCTCTTTTCTCCAATCGTCTGGAACTTCTCCTGTCTCGAAACATAAATTTATCAATTGGCACAACCTGTGAGGTATGTACTCGCCACCGTATTTAAGCATTTCAGCGCTAATACTGTCTATACCAGCAGCCTTACTGTTTTTCAAGTTCTTAATTATATCTCTGACCTCAGTGACACATACTTTTTCAATTGTGTTTTCTAATGCATTATGTTCTATGTCGCAGTTCTGTTGTCCTATATCTTCACCTCCTAATAGTTCTTTAAAAGAGTCTTTCAAAGCGCCTACTATCCCATCTATATCATATAGCATTTCACCTTTGCTGTTTCTCATGCTGACCAACTCTGAACTTTTACTTTCCTTCATTTGTTTACATAATAGTTTCATAATTCCTTCAAAGTAGTTTTGTATTTTGTTCTCTTCTTCTGTTCTGGTTTTCTCTTTACTCTCTTTGACTAGTCGTTTAACTTTCCTCTTTTTGTGTCTGTAATCATTTTTGAGTCTATTTCTCTCCCCATCGCTAAGACCTGTCATGTTTAGCGTTTTATTGTGCGCTTCTTTCTTTATTTTTGGGCTGTCTCAATTTCATCGTTCCACCACGCATCACCAGACTTTCTTCCTACCATCGCCGTACCACACACTTCAATCGCAGTTTTAACAATGGTATCCCATAATAAAGCCCACGCGCCCTCTATATCTTTATTGCTTTCAAGCGTCTCCCAAATTGCCTTATCTATTATATGCAAACATCGAAAATTCCAATATTACGCCAAGAGACGTGACATACGTAAAACGTCTGAAAGAAGACTTGTAGGATATTTTGTTTCGTCCATCAAAAATAATATGAAAACAAAAATCCTATTATTAGCATAACAACGCGAGATAAGGAGGAATATCTGAAGAAAGGTTTGTAGCTTTTTATTGTAAGGTAATTCAAAAAATAAATATACACTTAAAAATGCCGAATATTTAGCGCCGCGAAGCGCGATAGTCACGATGAGAATGTGTACCTCAAAATCTATAAAGCTTTGAGCAATTTAATCTTTAACTATACTTAATTACATACGTAGAAAATTCAGAATATGAATGAAGATGCATACAAATACTGGGATCTAAAAGAGATGTATTCGAGAAAGTTTCATTCAAACATTCCGAATGCAAAGAATAAATATCCGAGTGCGAATCGCGAGGTTTAAATATGTCCGAGCGCGAAGCGTGAGATTGCGCAGACGCGCACCCTAGGCTTGCTCAAACTTGCGAGAGAAGCTAGTCGCGCGTCAGCAGGCAGATTTTGTATACCCATCATTAGGAAAAAATAATTGTCAAACTTTTACAGAGATAAAAAAATGTTTTTAATTCTAACTTGCGTAAAATTGAGGGATTTTTAATTCTTCTTCTATTTCATTGTTATCAATTTGAAAAATTCTTCTAATTAGAGAATCTTAATATATGAATCGTTTTGAATAATCTTAGAATTATTAGAATTCCTTTATTTCACCGAGGGAGGTGTCTCGCCTTACTTCGATTATTCCCAAGAAATTTGATAGTCTATTTTTGCCCTTAGTGTCCGGTAAAACTAGTTTCCCACTCATTTTCAAGCTTGATTGGAAAGACGATCCCGATTGCGAGATGATCCTGTTACAAGAAAAAGTCTTTTTTTATGTCGTGAAAAAAATTCTGAGAAAAAAACATCTAGACTAAATTAGAAAATCATTTGTCTAATTTGAAATAATTTGTCATTTATATAAAATTACGTAAATAAATATTTTACCCCATTGCACTTATAACTTCATCCAAAAAAAAGTTCGTATAAAATTAAAACTGACTTAATTATTCAATTTATATAGGAAACTTTTATTTGAATGGAGAAAACGTTTATCAAACTAATAAATTAATAAAATATCATAATAATAAATAAATAATAATATATAAAATAAAAAATAATAATTAAATGTTGCAAGCAATGAAATATTTTTCTGCCTGGCCTGGCAGAGTCGATTCATAAAATATAAATTTAAAAAACTCTTTAATTTTACCTTCAATTTCGCATCAATAACTGGTTCTTTTGGCTTCATTTGACGACTTCAACCGCTCTTGAATCTAGAATAATAATAGGAAGTACAAATGTTAAATAATTTACCGTAATATCTTATAAAAATTGAATAATTGATAGCAATTGATAGCTATTCTAGATTACTCCATTGAAAAACAGACTATCTATTTAATCATCGATAAGTATGTAATTTATAATAAATACAAGAAATTGAAACAAATTATTCAATATATAATAGTGTCAGTAGTAGTACTTTCATTATATTATATTATATTCTTATAAATAAACTTTTAAATTTCATTTAATTTACATATAGGTATTCCTTAAATTGATTTTTTGAATATAATTATTTTAAATACTCACAAATAAATATTAATAATTTTATCTGTGCATGCCTCGGACTCACTTCAGACATCAGAAATAGTGTCTGAAATTTGAGAAAAATATTCTCAAAATAGTGTCATAAATTTTTCAAGTATTAAACTTATGTGCAGTTCGAATTTAAAAGTGTATGGTCCGAAATAAACGAGTGTGAAATAGAAAAAAAAATTGAAGAACAATTCCTAGTTTTCTAACCAAATAGTTTTACAGTATTAAATAAAATGAAATTCAATATATATTTGGAATATTATTCTGATTAGTCAATAAATGATCAACATTCCTATTTATTTATCGCAAGCTTTAGAGTCTTCTTCCTATTCTTCTCTGTTTCTCTTTTTACTTTTAAATGCTAACTGATTTAATAAAACCCAACAAGAAAATCTAACTATTTTTGGTTGGAAGTTCATTTTTTCGGTTGAAAAGTCTACTGTTAAATTTTTGGTGAAGAAATCATCTTTCTTGGATAAAATTTTTATTATTTGTTTCAAAATTTCAATTTAATAATTTTTATAAAAGTCATACTTCTGGCTTGAAAATTCAAATGTTTTGTTCAAAGTTCATCTTTTTGGCTTAAAAATGCAAAAATTTTATTTTACTGAATATCCAATTTTTTGGTTTCAAAATTCATCTCTTTCTGTAAAGATTCACCTTTTTGCTTAAAAATGCACCAGCCTGGTTACATTTGATCGATTTCCGTTGAAAATTAAGTTTTTTGTTTAAAATTCAACTGTTTTGTAAAAAATTCGTATTCTCGGCTCGAAAATTTAATACTATGGTGGCAAATTTAACTATTTGGTTGAAAATTGATGTAATTTGTTGAAAATTCGCTTTTCTTTTGGTTAAATCCGTATGTTTTTTATTTTAAATTAAAATCTTTTTTTGTTGAAATATCAGTTAACTTGGTTGAAAGATAAACTACTTTTTCAAAAGTCCATTGGTTTTTTTTTTTGGTTAGAGATTCACAATTTTTGTCGCAAGTTCTTTTTTTTTAACAAATTAACTTTTCAAATCGAAAATTGAATTATTTTTTTAAAAATTTCATTCATTGTTTGGAAATGAACTTTTTCGTTAAAAACTCATTCTCGGGTTGAAAATTGAACTGGTTCGTAGAAAATTCTTTTTTTTTCTTGGAAGTTAATTCTCCTGACTGTAAATTTGACTAATATATTTTTGGGTAACAATTGATATTTTTCGGTTTAAAAATGCAACTATTTAGATAAAAAATGTTAGAATCGAAAAAAAATATAAACTAAAAATTACTCAAATAAAATTTGAACTAATGTCACATCCACTGTTCAAACTATTTTATTGGAAATTGGTCCTTTTTGGTTAAATGCAACTGTTTTTTTATTTAGAATGAAAGTCTTTTCTTGTTTAAAATATCAACTATTACATTTTTTGAGCCAGGAATTCATCTTTTTTCGTTGAAAAATCAACTGCTTCGTTGAAAGTTGAACTACTTTGTTAAACAACCACAAGATAATTTTCCGGTATGTTGTGATTCGTTGAGAAGGTAAACACATTATTTTAGAAAATTAGCGAATAAGTTCAAAAAATATTCTTCAGAGAAAAGTAAAGCAATAGTAACATTAGCGAACAATTGTGAGAAAATAGTGTCTTTGGTGTCATTTTTTTCAAAATACTAGCAAAATAGTGTCATCGCTCAACCAAATAGGTGACATCTCAATCATGAAAGATGAATTTTTAACCAAATAGTTGAATTTTTGAAAAAAGTTAATTTTTAACCAAATAGTTGAGTTTTATACCAAAGTGTTGAATTTTCAAGTCACAATGATGAATTTTCTACAAAACAGTTCAATTCAATTCTATGAAACAAAAAAAAACGACTAATTTTCAACCAAATACTTGAATTCTCAAGTAGAAAAGATCAATTTCCAATTTAAAATATCAATTTTCAACAAAAAATACTACTACTTTGAAAAAATTCATCTTCTTGGTTTCATGAAGAATCATCTTTTTTGTTGAAAATTTACCTATTTCATTGAATTGTTTTTTTCAAATTCAAGTGTTTTGTAGATAAAATTCTTCTTTTTGGCTCGAAAATTCCACAATTTGTTTGTAATTCCTCATTTTTCTTGAAAGAAATATCTTTCTCTGTTGCAAATCTGTCTTTTTGGTTTGAAATGTCAACTATGTTTTCGGTTGATGCATCAACATGCATCATCATGCATCAACATTTTTCTTTGAAAGTTCTTGTCTATTAGTTGAGAATTAATATTCATTGGTCAAAAATTCAAATTCCTGGTGGAAAGTTGAGTACTTGGTTAAACGTTGAACTAATTTGTTAAAAATTGTAATGGCCATTATATATCTATAACATCAGAATTCTGAACGTCATAGAGATATAATGGCAATTGCATGCCTATCAGCTAAAAAGGGGAACTTTAGGTTCGCTAATAACATTTCTTATGAAAATATTGTTTTGTACTCGCAAAGGTATTCGCACTCTTAACAGGGATCGATACACATTTTAACGTTAATTGCAGAGAGGATCAGTCAGGTGGCAATGAAGTCTAAGTATCAATCTCCTTCCATTTTTCTGCAGTTATTTTATAATTGGTCGACTAATTTAATTCCAGAGTCAATAATAATAACTACCAACGAGTTCTCCAAGAAATTTTACTTAACGACTCTTTTTAAGTCGATTCACAAAGAATAAAAAAAAGTTCCATAAAAAATTCTGTGCTGATATCGAAGTACCGGCTAATTTAACAAGGAATATCTTCTACGAAGAAGACAATTCACAGATATTATTATAAATTCATTACAGAGATATGTTTATGAATAGTAAGTAAGGCACGTTAAAAAATTACGTCACACTCACGGAGGGAGGGGCTAGTTTCGTGAAAATTTGCTTGAAAAAATGAAAATTAGTGATTTTATCTTACAAGTAAAGCATCTAACTACAGACATCACGATCTTTTCCTTATTCCCCTCTTTAACTATTTTTTAAAGAACTCGTTTTCCCCTGTTTTCAAAAAGTTTCCCCTTTTTCTCACTTTTCCCTTAATAGTATCCAATAAGAAAATCCAAATATTTTTCAGTGAAAGCTAATAAATTTATTTTGATTGAAAAGTATACTATTATATTTTTTAAGAAAAATTTTAGAAACACAATATCATCAAGTCAATCTGTGCAAAAATTCTATTTTTGAACAAAAAGGCTCAGAATCATTATGAATCCAAAAAGCAGTTATTTTGAAAAAACATATTCGAAAAGTTCAAAATATGCAAAAAGAATTGCATAGAAAGGCCTCAAAATATGTTTCCAAACAACGTTTTGATCGGCTCGTTAGAGACAAGTATATAATATTTTTGGTTGAGAATCTCTTTTGGTTAAAAACTCTACTATTTGGCTGAAGATTGAACTAATTTGTTGAAAATTATGTTTTAATTCCAGCTGAGAATTAATTTTCTTCAGTGAAAAATTAACCAATCCAGTTTTGGTTGTAAATTGATCGTTTCTAGTTGAGAATTCAACTATTAAATTTTTTATGGAGAATTCATCTTTTTGGTGAGAATTAATCTTTTTGTTGAAAATTCAACTACTTGGTTGAAAGTTGAACTGCTTTGTTAAACGTTCATTCCAGTGGTTGAAGATTTAAGTATTTTGTTTAAAATTCGTTCTTTTTTCAACTTTTTGGTTGAAAATCTATGTATTTTGTTAAAAATTCGTGTTTTCTGGTGGTACTTTGTTAAAATTTCAATTCGTCAGTTAAAGACCCATGTCTTTGGTTAAAAATTTAACTGTTTTGATGAAAATAAATTTTTTTTGCTTGTAAATTAATTTTTTATCTGGAAATGTAACTATATTCTATTATTGGTTGAAAATGTATGTAATTTATTGCGAATTCATCGTGTTAGGTAGAAAATTAAAAATCTTGTTTGAAAATTGAACTATTTTGTTAAAAGTACATTTTTTCTTGGTTACAAATCGTTTTTACTTAGAATTTCAACCTTTTTGTTTGAGCCTAGAGAGCGCGACTGTTGGATCTCGCGCTTCGCGCTCGATTATATATTCCTCCTCGTGCTACGCGCTCGGACGTATTTACATCGCGCTTTACGCTCGGTTTATTTTAAAATAATTAAAACTTCTACGTATGAAGTGATTGTTAAATTTGTTTTTATTTTAGACTGAAGAGGAACTTTATTTACTTAAGGTTCTATCGACCTTAAGGAATACATTCTCATTCAGACACTCGCGCTTCACGCTCAATATTTGATTTGAGAATCATTTTAACCTTGCGTTCCACGCTCGGCTCTGTGCACCGTAAAATATAAACAAAAAAGTTTGAGCGCACTTACGGCGCGCGATTTAGTCGTCGCGCTTCGCGCTCGGAAATACATTGATCGCACACTTTGTGTTTCGTGTTATATGTTCCTCATATACAAATTACTAAATTTGTGTTTGATTTCAAGTGAAGAATATTGATATAATTTAGGCAACAAATTTTATTAGTTAAAATGTTATTTTAGCTTGTACCGTTTGTCAAACAAGTTTTTTTTTTTCATTTTGAATATATTCTTAACACAAAAATTGATTACAAATTTGTAACTCTTTTTTGAATGCACAATTTTTGTTCATTCATCTGTTTTCGTATCTTGCATCGTTTTTCCAAAAATTTGATTTTTTTCACTGACAATGTTATTTTCACGAATAAAACAAAAACTACGCATCCTATCGGAATACGATGAAAGGATTAGAATTTTGTTATTGTATTTCAGAAGAGTGAACAAGACTTTACGTCAGTTTCAATTCCACAAGCTGTCAATTGCGGATTCGATAAAGTTTACATAACAAGTGGCTAAATAATAATTGTATCTTTGGTTAAAATAGGAAAGAAATCTTAATTATTATTTCCACAGAAAATTCCCATTTGAAAGCATTTCAATTATAAATGAATTATTATTATTAAAACACTTAAAATTTAGAGTTATTAAAGTTTTAGACAGTTTGAAACTTGGACTGCGTTCAATTTAAAAACGTGCAAATTCGATCCAAATCATTAAAATTTAAAAGCACCCACATTTTAAAGTGCCCTCCAATGGGTTAACCTGTTTCCTAATTCTTTTGAATTATTTTGAACTCCCTGGAAGTTAACTCAATTCGCCTTGAATTCTTTGTATTCTATTGAATTTTTTGAATTCTCCAATTCTGATGCCAAAAATTGAGGTAATTTCAATTTAAAAGTAAATTTAGAAAGTAATTAAGGTTCTTAACGGTTCCGCTAATGGGTGAAATATTTTGAATGTTTTAAGAAAGTTTTTCTGTGGCGTCAACAATTCTGTACAGTTTTTATTATAAAAGCTTTTTGGCAATAAATCTGAGTTTCAAGAAAGTAATTTAGAAAATGGTTTTTGGTCCAATTTGGAAATTTGTAGGTATATAGTTAAAAGTTTGTCATAAGGACAACCGGGCGGGTCATGCCCTTAATCGTGTACAAATCCAGGTTCCAGTGTACTAATCATCGCAAAAAATTAAAAGAGGGAGGGACACGTTTCGTGACTCTTATTATAATAATTAGGTCCAATTTTTCTTATTTATAGAAAAATTTTTTCTATGAAATATATATAATTATTATATTTCTTCAAAAAATTAGTAAAGGTTATGTTTTACATTACTCTTTGATGTTCAATCAAAGATTTTGATACGGTCTGGACCCGCAGAATATTTTTTTATATTTTTTCTGTTAAAAAATACAAATTTCGATCCATAATTATGCACGTTAACGCTCGAAAGACCAAAGATACAGCAATTTAACCACTTGTTATGTAAAGGTTATCGAATCTGCAGTTGACAGCTTGTAGAATTGTAACTGGCGCACGGACTTCTATACTCTCCTAAAATATACCGAAATTCTGATCCTTTGAAATTTTCCTTTAGAAATTTGAGATGTATTCAAATTGTTTAATCATATAAGTTAGAGCGTGATTATTACCAAAAGTAGAATCAGTACTTTTAGTCGTTAAATTTTAAAATAGCAAATAAAATTTTAATTATTATTGCCATACAAGATTCCGATTTGAAAGCATTCCTATAATAAATTAATTGATATTAAGGAAAACATAAAATTTTGAACGATTAAAGTTGTAGAAATTTTGAAACTTGGAGAACGTTAAATTACAAACGTTCAAATTTGATTCAGAATCATTGAAATTTAAAAGCACCCACATTTGAAAGTGGCTTGCGATGGGTTAACCTGTTTTTACCCAAAATTACGAATTTTGAACAAAATTGTTCAATTTTCAACCAGAAAGAAATACATTTTAACAAAATTGTTGAATTATAAACAAAATAATTCGATTTTCAACCATTAAAGATGAATTCTCAATCAAAAATATAATTTTTTCAACAAGAAGAATGAACTTTCAACCATAATAGATTAATTTTCAATAAAACAGTCCCATTTTTGACTGAAAAAGTTTGAATTTTTATCAAAAAAGATGAATTTTCAAACAAAAAGACGAATTTTCAAGCAAAAAAGATTTTCTCGTCAAGAAAGAACAAAATTTCTCCCAAATTGTCGTACTTTCAAACGAAAATGATGAATGTTTTACAAAGCAGTTAAATTTTCAAAAAATACTTCATTTTTACCAAATAGTTGAATTTTCTACCAAAATAGTTGAATTTTCAACACGAAATGACTAATTTCCAAAAAAGCTGTTGAGTTTTTAAGGGAAAAGAATAACTTTTTAACAAAGATGTTGAATATTCGACAAAGTAATTAAATGTTCAACCAAAAAAGAGGAATACCTAACCCGAAATATAATTTTTTCAAGAAAAAGAATGAACTTTCGAGCATTTTTCTTTTGTTAAAAGAGAGATAAGAACAAAATTTCCGTTAAGTTAAGAAGGATACAAACGATATAATGTGTAAAAGAAAAACGTATAACTTAGTATTTTTGTTTTTTTTATGGAAGAAAGGAGAAAAAGGGAAATAGGGGACAAAGTGCCAAGCCTGAAATACACTCAACTCCCGGTATAAGAAACCCTCGTTCAGGATATTCTTAGAACTGATGGCCTCCGCAGTTTCATGAGTGGAGGAGCTGTGGGGCCGAAAGAGAGGTAGTGCTCAGCCAAGCGTGACAAACATCTCGAGTGCCGCACTCTCAGCGCGTTAGTTGCATCAGGTTGCGTCAAGCGTCTTAATCCAAAAGGAATGGTTCATGTTCCCCTAATTTTTTACCTTTTGATTTCCCCGATTCAGCATCAAGGCCACTGCAAGCCATGCCCGAAACCGTTGATATTTCGAAAATTGAGCGTAGATGGACTTTTTTATTATGGGTTCCATGAATTCAGTTCGCATTTAAGAGGAAAACGAGAAAAAGTTGAAAAGAGGGGAGAAGGGGGAAGACTGTTTAGCCTGCGATAAATAAATAGAAATTTTGATCATTTATAGACTGAAGAATAATAGTTTAAATAATCGTTACCAATTTTTTGGGCTATTTTCAACCCTCCGCCACCCTCCTTGACAAGCGTAGTTCTCTTTGAACTCCCCCCTCCCCCCTCAAAAAGTAACGTAGTGCAAAATTCTCTCAAAACAGGAAAATAGAGTGGTTTTTCATAAAAATGAGGAAATAATAGGGAAATAAATTCTTTTAAATAAAATCAATGTAAGTATCATATTAAAATAAATATGTGATAGTATAATACTTTAAATTCCTCAGATTTTAGATCGTAATATATCGCATTTTCAACAAAGTATTTGAACATTCAAGCAAATAGTTAAATTTTCAAGTCAAAAAGACCATGATTTCGAAGACAGTTGCATTTTCAACACGAAAAGTTGAATTCTAAACCAAAAAATGTTCATTTTCAACCAAAAAAGGTGACTTTTCTACCACAAAAGATGAATTTTCAACGAGTTGAATTTAACAAAAAAATAAATTTTCTATAAAATAGTTCAATCTTCAACCAACCCTGGTGAAAAGTCTCTTAGACAAAAGCAAAAAAAAAACTAAAACTATTTTTGCAGGAATCTACCAATAAATACAAACAAAATTACTGGAAAGTACAACTTTTTTATATTATTGGGACAAATTTTGTACTTTTCTTTGTATTTTATTGTATATTCTTGTATTTTATTGGAGCTTTAATTTCCTACAAGAATTTACATTTACAAGAATCTACAGGAAGTTACTAGTTTTTCAACCAAAAGGTTATTCTTTTTTGACCTAGGATGACATATATTTAGAATATTTCAATGTGACCATTTTGAATCAGGATATATTACATGATCGCTATTGAAAAAAAGCTTCTATGTTCAAACTTTAAAGGAATGGTAGAATCTTAGAAGACAATAACGAATAATCGTTATTAAACAACAGAAAACCTTTTTGAAGTTTTTTTTCAAATATATAGCAATCGATTTGAGACCACATATGTCATTTAAAATTATATCTTCGCAATGTTCTCAATAATTTTGTCATCCTAAGTCGAAAAAGAACAACTTTTTGACTGCAAATAAAAATTGAACAATTTGAACAAGAATTGATTAAACTGAAGTTAAAAATTTCAAATTTTGTAGTTTGACGGCTTTCAATTACACTTTGTTACTCAAAAGTGTTAAAAGCTTCCATTTTATACGCGTAAATTATTGAAAGTTTGTATGAAAAAATTTAAAGTTCAGTTGTTAAAACTAAAAATGAAAAATTTTGCATCTCATGCTATATATTTTAAAAACAACTTTAAACGTTAGGTTTTTTGTTGTTTAATAACCATTATTCACTATTACATTTTTATATTCTACCCTTTCTTTAAAGTTAAAAAACAGAAGAGTTTTTTAATAGCGATCATGTACACATTTCAAATTAAAATGAGCTCACTGCAATATTCTAAGTATTTGTCATCCTAG
>CAKNXH010071543.1:0-16318 GCA_932178445.1 Andricus quercusramuli | reverse complement strand
AAAAGTGTAAAAACAACCTTGAATAACGTAAAGATGATTCAGAACTCGAAATTGATTATTTACCACTTGAAAATCTACTTCTTCCATAATATCTGCCAAAAACTACCCTTTCACTTAAATTCATGTAGCGGAACTTACATATACTTATAAAAAGCATCAAAAACAATAATATTCATAAAATACAGTTGGCAATTCTTTGCTTTTTTTTTGCTCTCCGATGGCATATAATATTTGTCCCAAAAAAAATTACCCCTAAGTCATACATACCTACCCCTCCTGACCAAAAATGTTCTAAAAGTGTAAAAACAACCTTGAATAACGTAAAGATGATTCAGAACTCTAAATTATTTATTTACCGCTTGAAAATCTACTTCTTCCATAATATCTGCCAAAAACTACCCTTCCGCGTAAATTCATGTAGCGGAACATACATATACTTATAAAAAGCATCAAAAACAATAATATTCATAAAACACAGTTGGCAATTCTTTGCTATTTTTTTTGCTCTCCGATGGCATATAATATTTGTCCCAAAAAAAATTACCCCTAAGTCATACATACCTACCCCTCCTGACCAAAAATATTCTAAAAGTGTAAAAACAACCTCACAAAAAAAAACGGAAGATAAACTTTACATCGATTTCCGACGAAAGATTCTCGACAACAAAAATTAACTTCACACGATAAACTTTACACAAATATCGGTTAAACTTTCTTTTGTTTTTCCATGACAAACATATGTATTTTGAAAGACGCGAAGTTGGCCGAACAAAACTTTATCGCTCTAAAAAATTTCCTGCAACCAATTTTATTCTTAGTTTTTTCTATGCTTGAATAACGTAATGAGGATTCAGAACTCTAAATTGAACACTGAGCACTTGAAAATTCACCCCTTCTACAATTTTCCCGGAAAACTACCTTTAGATTTACTAATTACTTGCTGGAAATTTATGTCTTCTATAATTTACCCCGTAAGTGTTAATTGACGTAGGAGTGGAATTTGATTAAATTAAATAATAACTGCACAATCTACTGAAGTTTAACTGCCTTAGACAATACTTTTTATCGCCAATGTGTACAGCATTACAGGTAAAACATTGTGCCATTCGAATTCGAAGGTCCAGATTATTCTGCTACGCGATTAATAGATTCCCGATTTTTGACTCCTTGAAATAGAAGTACTAGATTTCACTTTCTATTCGAGTTCGAAGTTCAAAAATTATTCTGCTACACGAGTAATAGATCACTGATTTTTTCGCTCTTAAAAAATAATATGTCGGATCTCCATGCTGCTCGAATAATAGATTCCAGAGGTTTATGATGCTCAAAACTGAAATACTAGATTGCTTTGCTACTTGAATTCGAAGTTCTAGATTATTTTGCTACTCGAATTATAGCCGATTTTTTTCGCGCCTTAAAGTAAAAGTATTGAATCATTTGCTACTCTAGTTCCCAGTTATATATTATTCTGCTACACAAATGATAGATTTCATTTTGTTTTGCTCCTCGAAAATCAAGAACTAGACTTCTTTGCTACATGAATTCGAAGTTCTAGATTATTCTGCTAGCCGAACAATACATTTCCAGATTTTTTGCTCCTCGGAAATAAAGTGTCCGATTTTTTACTACCTTATTTCCAAGTTCTAGATTATTTTGCTACCGATTATTAAATTCTCGAATTTTTTGGTCCTCGAAATTAAAGTACTGGATTTTTTTTTGTACTCGAATATGAATTTATAGATTATTCTGCCACACCAATAAAAGATGCCCGATTTTTTGGCTCCTTGAAATTGAAGTACTGGATTTTTTTGCTATTTGAATTCGAAGAAATTACTCTGCTACACGAATAATGGGTTGCTGATTTTTTTGTTTCTCAAAAATAAAGAATGTGATGTTTTTGCTACTCGAATAATAGATTCCCGGCTTTGTTGCTTATCAAAATTAAAGTACTGAATTTTATGCTACTTTAATTTGAATTCATAGATCATTCTGCCACATGAATAATAGTATCCCAATTTTTTCGCTTCACGAAATTGAAGCACTGGATTTTTTCGCTACTCGAATTCGAAGTCCCACATTATTTTGTTCCTGGATTAATAGATTCCTAATGTTTCTCAAGGATTTTAATGTTTCCAAAGGATTTTTCAAACATCGCACTATGTCCTGACCTCTATACGAATCTATATGGATGTTACGAATATGTGATCTACTCGTATATAGAATTCCAAACAGAAATTCTACTATTTTCTATATAGTGATTTCTTCCAGTTTTTTTCAGGCATCTCGCTACGTCCCGACCTCTGTACGGATCTATGTGGATGTTACCAATATGTAATTCAACATGGAATTCCAAACAGAAATTCTACTCTTCCTATACGTATTCTTAAACAGGATTTTTCAAACATTGCGCTATGTTCCGACCTCTATACTGTTCTATATGGATGTTACGAATATGTGATCCATATGGAATTCCGAACAGAAATTCTGTTAGGTTCTATATGTTGATTTCTTACAGAATTTTTCAAACATTTTGCTATGTCCACAAATCTATACTAATCTATATGGATTTCACTGATATGTTACTTATTTGGAATTTTAAATAGAAGTTCTACTAGTTCATATATGGAGATTTCTTACAGGATTTTTAGACATCTCGCTATGTTTGACCTCTTTACAGATCTATGTGGATGTTACCAATATGTCATTCATATGGAATTCCATATGAAATTCCGAACAGAAATTCTACTAGGTTCCATACGTATATTTCGAACTGGATTTGAAAAAATTTTAAAAATTCCTTTGATTTCGAAGAGGAATCTAGTACTTCAATTTCAAGGAGCAAACAAAAACTGGAATCTATTAATCGCATAGCAAAATGATCTGGAACCTCGAATTCGACTGGCGAGAAAGTCCGATACTTCAGAAGGAATCTGTATTAATATCAGAATTGGTAACGATCGATTATGTGTAGATATCATTCACTTACTGTGACAATGGAAATCAACAATATCTATCTAATCTAAGGTCAAATTTATTAATTAGGAATGTTTTTTAAATTAGGAATTTCTGAAAAAAGATTTTTCTGCTTCCGAAACTCACGTCTTTCCGATTGCCTGTCGGGTGCTTTAAACACTAAGCTACTACAGAAATCGAAGGCAGAAACTTTTTTCAGATATACGATTTTCATTTTTTCGATGATGATAATATAGATTCCTTCTGATTTAACTTGTGTTCAAAACATAACTTCTTGCTAGGAAGAGCTTATATCTGAAAGAAGTATCTGCCTTCGATCTCTCTAGTAGCTCAGTGGTTAAAGCGCCCACCGGCAATCAGAAGTAGTGAGGTTCGATTCCCACCGGAGCGAAGGAGAAAGATCTTTTTTCAGAAATTGAAAATTTTTAATTTACGAATTCCGACACTTCAATTTCGTGGAGCAGAAAAATCGGTAATCTATTATTCGAGTACCTTAATTATCTGGAACTCTTGGAGTTTAAATTCCGTTTCAACTACAATATGATAATGAACGACAGTTTTATCATTTGAATAGTATATGAAAAATTCTTACCTGTAATAACGTGAACACTGGTGATGAAAAGTATTTTTAGGGCACTTACACTTCAGTAGACTGTACAGTTATTTGTTAATTTAATTAAATTCGACTCATTCGTTAGTTAATACTTACAGGGTAAATTATAGAATGCATAAATTTCCGACAAGGGATTAGTCAATTTAAAGGTCTGAATCATCTTTATATTGTTTGATCTTGTTTTTATATTTTCATGAAATTTTCAGTTACGAGATGTTGATATGTTTCACTCAGGGGTAGTTTCTTATGACATTTTATGTTGGCCATCGCAGGGCAAAAAAGAGCAAAAGTCTCCGCTGTGTTTTCTGACTATTATTATTTTTTACGCGTTTAATATGTATATGTACGTTCCGCTGCATAAATTTACGTGGAAGGGTAGTTTTATGGAGAAATTATAAGAGGGTAAATTTTCAAGTGTTAAATAATTTTTTTAGAGTTCTGAATCATCTTTACGTTATTCAAGGTGGTTTTTACACATTTAGAACATTTTTGGTCACGAGGGGTAGGTATGTAGGGGTCTGAGCTTTGATTGCGAGAAGACTTCCGCCAGCAAGCGGTAGCCGCCTAGCGGTGAGTCCCCACAGTTACTGCGTTTTCAATGCATGTTTATAAAATTTACGTAAACCACAGTGAAATTCATTCAGCCACCAATAATATTTTATGTACAAGCAATTTTAACAGGTTACAGAGTCAACTTTATGAAATTTCAATAACTTTTGCTTCAAAATTAAGTTTTGTATTACTGAAAATTAATGAACTTGGCCTCAAATTAATTTTCAAAGTCAAATTTATGTTTTTATGACAAAATTAAGTTTATTCAACATTCTTTGCAAGTCCTCGATTGATTCTGCCATAACAATCTTGACATCTGCGAAAGCTAACCCACGTACCTTGACGGTTTCGAGATCTACACCTTCTTCGTCGAAGAGGGGAGTTCTTAGACACTTATCCATGAATATGATAAATAGCCACGAGGACATAACGCATCCTTGTTTCACGCCTTGCATAATATCGAACCAGTCACTCAGTTTCCTATTTACCCTTACACTCGCTTTACTACCTGTATATCTTGTTTTTATTGCTTGTAGGATCCCTCCATTCACTCCATACTCTTTAAGGACTTCCCAAAGTTTACTTCTATTTACCTTGTCAAATGCTTTTTCTAGGTCAATAAATGCACAGAAAACTTTCTTTCCTACTCTCAAGCTTTTTTCTGTGATCTGTCTTAGGCTAAATATCTGATCTGTACATGACCTTCCTGGCATAAATCCACTTTGGACTTCCCATATCTTCTCTTCTGTAATTTCCATTACCCTACGGATAAGTATTTCTGAGTATATTTAACTTACGGTACTTAGTAGGCTGATACCTCTGTAATTACTGAAGTTGCTTCTATCTAACTTTCTTTTGTATATTGGTACGATAATCTCTTTTCTCCAATCGTCTGGAACTTCTCCTGTCTCGAAACATAAATTTATCAATTGGCACAACCTGTGAGGTATGTACTCGCCACCGTATTTAAGCATTTCAGCGCTAATACTGTCTATACCAGCAGCCTTACTGTTTTTCAAGTTCTTAATTATATCTCTGACCTCAGTGACACATACTTTTTCAATTGTGTTTTCTAATGCATTATGTTCTATGTCGCAGTTCTGTTGTCCTATATCTTCACCTCCTAATAGTTCTTTAAAAGAGTCTTTCAAAGCGCCTACTATCCCATCTATATCATATAGCATTTCACCTTTGCTGTTTCTCATGCTGACCAACTCTGAACTTTTACTTTCCTTCATTTGTTTACATAATAGTTTCATAATTCCTTCAAAGTAGTTTTGTATTTTGTTCTCTTCTTCTGTTCTGGTTTTCTCTTTACTCTCTTTGACTAGTCGTTTAACTTTCCTCTTTTTGTGTCTGTAATCATTTTTGAGTCTATTTCTCTCCCCATCGCTAAGACCTGTCATGTTTAGCGTTTTATTGTGCGCTTCTTTCTTTATTTTTGGGCTGTCTCAATTTCATCGTTCCACCACGCATCACCAGACTTTCTTCCTACCATCGCCGTACCACACACTTCAATCGCAGTTTTAACAATGGTATCCCATAATAAAGCCCACGCGCCCTCTATATCTTTATTGCTTTCAAGCGTCTCCCAAATTGCCTTATCTATTATATGCAAACATCGAAAATTCCAATATTACGCCAAGAGACGTGACATACGTAAAACGTCTGAAAGAAGACTTGTAGGATATTTTGTTTCGTCCATCAAAAATAATATGAAAACAAAAATCCTATTATTAGCATAACAACGCGAGATAAGGAGGAATATCTGAAGAAAGGTTTGTAGCTTTTTATTGTAAGGTAATTCAAAAAATAAATATACACTTAAAAATGCCGAATATTTAGCGCCGCGAAGCGCGATAGTCACGATGAGAATGTGTACCTCAAAATCTATAAAGCTTTGAGCAATTTAATCTTTAACTATACTTAATTACATACGTAGAAAATTCAGAATATGAATGAAGATGCATACAAATACTGGGATCTAAAAGAGATGTATTCGAGAAAGTTTCATTCAAACATTCCGAATGCAAAGAATAAATATCCGAGTGCGAATCGCGAGGTTTAAATATGTCCGAGCGCGAAGCGTGAGATTGCGCAGACGCGCACCCTAGGCTTGCTCAAACTTGCGAGAGAAGCTAGTCGCGCGTCAGCAGGCAGATTTTGTATACCCATCATTAGGAAAAAATAATTGTCAAACTTTTACAGAGATAAAAAAATGTTTTTAATTCTAACTTGCGTAAAATTGAGGGATTTTTAATTCTTCTTCTATTTCATTGTTATCAATTTGAAAAATTCTTCTAATTAGAGAATCTTAATATATGAATCGTTTTGAATAATCTTAGAATTATTAGAATTCCTTTATTTCACCGAGGGAGGTGTCTCGCCTTACTTCGATTATTCCCAAGAAATTTGATAGTCTATTTTTGCCCTTAGTGTCCGGTAAAACTAGTTTCCCACTCATTTTCAAGCTTGATTGGAAAGACGATCCCGATTGCGAGATGATCCTGTTACAAGAAAAAGTCTTTTTTTATGTCGTGAAAAAAATTCTGAGAAAAAAACATCTAGACTAAATTAGAAAATCATTTGTCTAATTTGAAATAATTTGTCATTTATATAAAATTACGTAAATAAATATTTTACCCCATTGCACTTATAACTTCATCCAAAAAAAAGTTCGTATAAAATTAAAACTGACTTAATTATTCAATTTATATAGGAAACTTTTATTTGAATGGAGAAAACGTTTATCAAACTAATAAATTAATAAAATATCATAATAATAAATAAATAATAATATATAAAATAAAAAATAATAATTAAATGTTGCAAGCAATGAAATATTTTTCTGCCTGGCCTGGCAGAGTCGATTCATAAAATATAAATTTAAAAAACTCTTTAATTTTACCTTCAATTTCGCATCAATAACTGGTTCTTTTGGCTTCATTTGACGACTTCAACCGCTCTTGAATCTAGAATAATAATAGGAAGTACAAATGTTAAATAATTTACCGTAATATCTTATAAAAATTGAATAATTGATAGCAATTGATAGCTATTCTAGATTACTCCATTGAAAAACAGACTATCTATTTAATCATCGATAAGTATGTAATTTATAATAAATACAAGAAATTGAAACAAATTATTCAATATATAATAGTGTCAGTAGTAGTACTTTCATTATATTATATTATATTCTTATAAATAAACTTTTAAATTTCATTTAATTTACATATAGGTATTCCTTAAATTGATTTTTTGAATATAATTATTTTAAATACTCACAAATAAATATTAATAATTTTATCTGTGCATGCCTCGGACTCACTTCAGACATCAGAAATAGTGTCTGAAATTTGAGAAAAATATTCTCAAAATAGTGTCATAAATTTTTCAAGTATTAAACTTATGTGCAGTTCGAATTTAAAAGTGTATGGTCCGAAATAAACGAGTGTGAAATAGAAAAAAAAATTGAAGAACAATTCCTAGTTTTCTAACCAAATAGTTTTACAGTATTAAATAAAATGAAATTCAATATATATTTGGAATATTATTCTGATTAGTCAATAAATGATCAACATTCCTATTTATTTATCGCAAGCTTTAGAGTCTTCTTCCTATTCTTCTCTGTTTCTCTTTTTACTTTTAAATGCTAACTGATTTAATAAAACCCAACAAGAAAATCTAACTATTTTTGGTTGGAAGTTCATTTTTTCGGTTGAAAAGTCTACTGTTAAATTTTTGGTGAAGAAATCATCTTTCTTGGATAAAATTTTTATTATTTGTTTCAAAATTTCAATTTAATAATTTTTATAAAAGTCATACTTCTGGCTTGAAAATTCAAATGTTTTGTTCAAAGTTCATCTTTTTGGCTTAAAAATGCAAAAATTTTATTTTACTGAATATCCAATTTTTTGGTTTCAAAATTCATCTCTTTCTGTAAAGATTCACCTTTTTGCTTAAAAATGCACCAGCCTGGTTACATTTGATCGATTTCCGTTGAAAATTAAGTTTTTTGTTTAAAATTCAACTGTTTTGTAAAAAATTCGTATTCTCGGCTCGAAAATTTAATACTATGGTGGCAAATTTAACTATTTGGTTGAAAATTGATGTAATTTGTTGAAAATTCGCTTTTCTTTTGGTTAAATCCGTATGTTTTTTATTTTAAATTAAAATCTTTTTTTGTTGAAATATCAGTTAACTTGGTTGAAAGATAAACTACTTTTTCAAAAGTCCATTGGTTTTTTTTTTTGGTTAGAGATTCACAATTTTTGTCGCAAGTTCTTTTTTTTTAACAAATTAACTTTTCAAATCGAAAATTGAATTATTTTTTTAAAAATTTCATTCATTGTTTGGAAATGAACTTTTTCGTTAAAAACTCATTCTCGGGTTGAAAATTGAACTGGTTCGTAGAAAATTCTTTTTTTTTCTTGGAAGTTAATTCTCCTGACTGTAAATTTGACTAATATATTTTTGGGTAACAATTGATATTTTTCGGTTTAAAAATGCAACTATTTAGATAAAAAATGTTAGAATCGAAAAAAAATATAAACTAAAAATTACTCAAATAAAATTTGAACTAATGTCACATCCACTGTTCAAACTATTTTATTGGAAATTGGTCCTTTTTGGTTAAATGCAACTGTTTTTTTATTTAGAATGAAAGTCTTTTCTTGTTTAAAATATCAACTATTACATTTTTTGAGCCAGGAATTCATCTTTTTTCGTTGAAAAATCAACTGCTTCGTTGAAAGTTGAACTACTTTGTTAAACAACCACAAGATAATTTTCCGGTATGTTGTGATTCGTTGAGAAGGTAAACACATTATTTTAGAAAATTAGCGAATAAGTTCAAAAAATATTCTTCAGAGAAAAGTAAAGCAATAGTAACATTAGCGAACAATTGTGAGAAAATAGTGTCTTTGGTGTCATTTTTTTCAAAATACTAGCAAAATAGTGTCATCGCTCAACCAAATAGGTGACATCTCAATCATGAAAGATGAATTTTTAACCAAATAGTTGAATTTTTGAAAAAAGTTAATTTTTAACCAAATAGTTGAGTTTTATACCAAAGTGTTGAATTTTCAAGTCACAATGATGAATTTTCTACAAAACAGTTCAATTCAATTCTATGAAACAAAAAAAAACGACTAATTTTCAACCAAATACTTGAATTCTCAAGTAGAAAAGATCAATTTCCAATTTAAAATATCAATTTTCAACAAAAAATACTACTACTTTGAAAAAATTCATCTTCTTGGTTTCATGAAGAATCATCTTTTTTGTTGAAAATTTACCTATTTCATTGAATTGTTTTTTTCAAATTCAAGTGTTTTGTAGATAAAATTCTTCTTTTTGGCTCGAAAATTCCACAATTTGTTTGTAATTCCTCATTTTTCTTGAAAGAAATATCTTTCTCTGTTGCAAATCTGTCTTTTTGGTTTGAAATGTCAACTATGTTTTCGGTTGATGCATCAACATGCATCATCATGCATCAACATTTTTCTTTGAAAGTTCTTGTCTATTAGTTGAGAATTAATATTCATTGGTCAAAAATTCAAATTCCTGGTGGAAAGTTGAGTACTTGGTTAAACGTTGAACTAATTTGTTAAAAATTGTAATGGCCATTATATATCTATAACATCAGAATTCTGAACGTCATAGAGATATAATGGCAATTGCATGCCTATCAGCTAAAAAGGGGAACTTTAGGTTCGCTAATAACATTTCTTATGAAAATATTGTTTTGTACTCGCAAAGGTATTCGCACTCTTAACAGGGATCGATACACATTTTAACGTTAATTGCAGAGAGGATCAGTCAGGTGGCAATGAAGTCTAAGTATCAATCTCCTTCCATTTTTCTGCAGTTATTTTATAATTGGTCGACTAATTTAATTCCAGAGTCAATAATAATAACTACCAACGAGTTCTCCAAGAAATTTTACTTAACGACTCTTTTTAAGTCGATTCACAAAGAATAAAAAAAAGTTCCATAAAAAATTCTGTGCTGATATCGAAGTACCGGCTAATTTAACAAGGAATATCTTCTACGAAGAAGACAATTCACAGATATTATTATAAATTCATTACAGAGATATGTTTATGAATAGTAAGTAAGGCACGTTAAAAAATTACGTCACACTCACGGAGGGAGGGGCTAGTTTCGTGAAAATTTGCTTGAAAAAATGAAAATTAGTGATTTTATCTTACAAGTAAAGCATCTAACTACAGACATCACGATCTTTTCCTTATTCCCCTCTTTAACTATTTTTTAAAGAACTCGTTTTCCCCTGTTTTCAAAAAGTTTCCCCTTTTTCTCACTTTTCCCTTAATAGTATCCAATAAGAAAATCCAAATATTTTTCAGTGAAAGCTAATAAATTTATTTTGATTGAAAAGTATACTATTATATTTTTTAAGAAAAATTTTAGAAACACAATATCATCAAGTCAATCTGTGCAAAAATTCTATTTTTGAACAAAAAGGCTCAGAATCATTATGAATCCAAAAAGCAGTTATTTTGAAAAAACATATTCGAAAAGTTCAAAATATGCAAAAAGAATTGCATAGAAAGGCCTCAAAATATGTTTCCAAACAACGTTTTGATCGGCTCGTTAGAGACAAGTATATAATATTTTTGGTTGAGAATCTCTTTTGGTTAAAAACTCTACTATTTGGCTGAAGATTGAACTAATTTGTTGAAAATTATGTTTTAATTCCAGCTGAGAATTAATTTTCTTCACTGAAAAATTAACCAATCCAGTTTTGGTTGTAAATTGATCGTTTCTAGTTGAGAATTCAACTATTAAATTTTTTATGGAGAATTCATCTTTTTGGTGAGAATTAATCTTTTTGTTGAAAATTCAACCACTTGGTTGAAAGTTGAACTGCTTTGTTAAACGTTCATTCCAGTGGTTGAAGATTTAAGTATTTTGTTTAAAATTCGTTCTTTTTTCAACTTTTTGGTTGAAAATCTATGTATTTTGTTAAAAATTCGTGTTTTCTGGTGGTACTTTGTTAAAATTTCAATTCGTCAGTTAAAGACCCATGTCTTTGGTTAAAAATTTAACTGTTTTGATGAAAATAAATTTTTTTTGCTTGTAAATTAATTTTTTATCTGGAAATGTAACTATATTCTATTATTGGTTGAAAATGTATGTAATTTATTGCGAATTCATCGTGTTAGGTAGAAAATTAAAAATCTTGTTTGAAAATTGAACTATTTTGTTAAAAGTACATTTTTTCTTGGTTACAAATCGTTTTTACTTAGAATTTCAACCTTTTTGTTTGAGCCTAGAGAGCGCGACTGTTGGATCTCGCGCTTCGCGCTCGATTATATATTCCTCCTCGTGCTACGCGCTCGGACGTATTTACATCGCGCTTTACGCTCGGTTTATTTTAAAATAATTAAAACTTCTACGTATGAAGTGATTGTTAAATTTGTTTTTATTTTAGACTGAAGAGGAACTTTATTTACTTAAGGTTCTATCGACCTTAAGGAATACATTCTCATTCAGACACTCGCGCTTCACGCTCAATATTTGATTTGAGAATCATTTTAACCTTGCGTTCCACGCTCGGCTCTGTGCACCGTAAAATATAAACAAAAAAGTTTGAGCGCACTTACGGCGCGCGATTTAGTCGTCGCGCTTCGCGCTCGGAAATACATTGATCGCACACTTTGTGTTTCGTGTTATATGTTCCTCATATACAAATTACTAAATTTGTGTTTGATTTCAAGTGAAGAATATTGATATAATTTAGGCAACAAATTTTATTAGTTAAAATGTTATTTTAGCTTGTACCGTTTGTCAAACAAGTTTTTTTTTTCATTTTGAATATATTCTTAACACAAAAATTGATTACAAATTTGTAACTCTTTTTTGAATGCACAATTTTTGTTCATTCATCTGTTTTCGTATCTTGCATCGTTTTTCCAAAAATTTGATTTTTTTCACTGACAATGTTATTTTCACGAATAAAACAAAAACTACGCATCCTATCGGAATACGATGAAAGGATTAGAATTTTGTTATTGTATTTCAGAAGAGTGAACAAGACTTTACGTCAGTTTCAATTCCACAAGCTGTCAATTGCGGATTCGATAAAGTTTACATAACAAGTGGCTAAATAATAATTGTATCTTTGGTTAAAATAGGAAAGAAATCTTAATTATTATTTCCACAGAAAATTCCCATTTGAAAGCATTTCAATTATAAATGAATTATTATTATTAAAACACTTAAAATTTAGAGTTATTAAAGTTTTAGACAGTTTGAAACTTGGACTGCGTTCAATTTAAAAACGTGCAAATTCGATCCAAATCATTAAAATTTAAAAGCACCCACATTTTAAAGTGCCCTCCAATGGGTTAACCTGTTTCCTAATTCTTTTGAATTATTTTGAACTCCCTGGAAGTTAACTCAATTCGCCTTGAATTCTTTGTATTCTATTGAATTTTTTGAATTCTCCAATTCTGATGCCAAAAATTGAGGTAATTTCAATTTAAAAGTAAATTTAGAAAGTAATTAAGGTTCTTAACGGTTCCGCTAATGGGTGAAATATTTTGAATGTTTTAAGAAAGTTTTTCTGTGGCGTCAACAATTCTGTACAGTTTTTATTATAAAAGCTTTTTGGCAATAAATCTGAGTTTCAAGAAAGTAATTTAGAAAATGGTTTTTGGTCCAATTTGGAAATTTGTAGGTATATAGTTAAAAGTTTGTCATAAGGACAACCGGGCGGGTCATGCCCTTAATCGTGTACAAATCCAGGTTCCAGTGTACTAATCATCGCAAAAAATTAAAAGAGGGAGGGACACGTTTCGTGACTCTTATTATAATAATTAGGTCCAATTTTTCTTATTTATAGAAAAATTTTTTCTATGAAATATATATAATTATTATATTTCTTCAAAAAATTAGTAAAGGTTATGTTTTACATTACTCTTTGATGTTCAATCAAAGATTTTGATACGGTCTGGACCCGCAGAATATTTTTTTATATTTTTTCTGTTAAAAAATACAAATTTCGATCCATAATTATGCACGTTAACGCTCGAAAGACCAAAGATACAGCAATTTAACCACTTGTTATGTAAAGGTTATCGAATCTGCAGTTGACAGCTTGTAGAATTGTAACTGGCGCACGGACTTCTATACTCTCCTAAAATATACCGAAATTCTGATCCTTTGAAATTTTCCTTTAGAAATTTGAGATGTATTCAAATTGTTTAATCATATAAGTTAGAGCGTGATTATTACCAAAAGTAGAATCAGTACTTTTAGTCGTTAAATTTTAAAATAGCAAATAAAATTTTAATTATTATTGCCATACAAGATTCCGATTTGAAAGCATTCCTATAATAAATTAATTGATATTAAGGAAAACATAAAATTTTGAACGATTAAAGTTGTAGAAATTTTGAAACTTGGAGAACGTTAAATTACAAACGTTCAAATTTGATTCAGAATCATTGAAATTTAAAAGCACCCACATTTGAAAGTGGCTTGCGATGGGTTAACCTGTTTTTACCCAAAATTACGAATTTTGAACAAAATTGTTCAATTTTCAACCAGAAAGAAATACATTTTAACAAAATTGTTGAATTATAAACAAAATAATTCGATTTTCAACCATTAAAGATGAATTCTCAATCAAAAATATAATTTTTTCAACAAGAAGAATGAACTTTCAACCATAATAGATTAATTTTCAATAAAACAGTCCCATTTTTGACTGAAAAAGTTTGAATTTTTATCAAAAAAGATGAATTTTCAAACAAAAAGACGAATTTTCAAGCAAAAAAGATTTTCTCGTCAAGAAAGAACAAAATTTCTCCCAAATTGTCGTACTTTCAAACGAAAATGATGAATGTTTTACAAAGCAGTTAAATTTTCAAAAAATACTTCATTTTTACCAAATAGTTGAATTTTCTACCAAAATAGTTGAATTTTCAACACGAAATGACTAATTTCCAAAAAAGCTGTTGAGTTTTTAAGGGAAAAGAATAACTTTTTAACAAAGATGTTGAATATTCGACAAAGTAATTAAATGTTCAACCAAAAAAGAGGAATACCTAACCCGAAATATAATTTTTTCAAGAAAAAGAATGAACTTTCGAGCATTTTTCTTTTGTTAAAAGAGAGATAAGAACAAAATTTCCGTTAAGTTAAGAAGGATACAAACGATATAATGTGTAAAAGAAAAACGTATAACTTAGTATTTTTGTTTTTTTTATGGAAGAAAGGAGAAAAAGGGAAATAGGGGACAAAGTGCCAAGCCTGAAATACACTCAACTCCCGGTATAAGAAACCCTCGTTCAGGATATTCTTAGAACTGATGGCCTCCGCAGTTTCATGAGTGGAGGAGCTGTGGGGCCGAAAGAGAGGTAGTGCTCAGCCAAGCGTGACAAACATCTCGAGTGCCGCACTCTCAGCGCGTTAGTTGCATCAGGTTGCGTCAAGCGTCTTAATCCAAAAGGAATGGTTCATGTTCCCCTAATTTTTTACCTTTTGATTTCCCCGATTCAGCATCAAGGCCACTGCAAGCCATGCCCGAAACCGTTGATATTTCGAAAATTGAGCGTAGATGGACTTTTTTATTATGGGTTCCATGAATTCAGTTCGCATTTAAGAGGAAAACGAGAAAAAGTTGAAAAGAGGGGAGAAGGGGGAAGACTGTTTAGCCTGCGATAAATAAATAGAAATTTTGATCATTTATAGACTGAAGAATAATAGTTTAAATAATCGTTACCAATTTTTTGGGCTATTTTCAACCCTCCGCCACCCTCCTTGACAAGCGTAGTTCTCTTTGAACTCCCCCCTCCCCCCTCAAAAAGTAACGTAGTGCAAAATTCTCTCAAAACAGGAAAATAGAGTGGTTTTTCATAAAAATGAGGAAATAATAGGGAAATAAATTCTTTTAAATAAAATCAATGTAAGTATCATATTAAAATAAATATGTGATAGTATAATACTTTAAATTCCTCAGATTTTAGATCGTAATATATCGCATTTTCAACAAAGTATTTGAACATTCAAGCAAATAGTTAAATTTTCAAGTCAAAAAGACCATGATTTCGAAGACAGTTGCATTTTCAACACGAAAAGTTGAATTCTAAACCAAAAAATGTTCATTTTCAACCAAAAAAGGTGACTTTTCTACCACAAAAGATGAATTTTCAACGAGTTGAATTTAACAAAAAAATAAATTTTCTATAAAATAGTTCAATCTTCAACCAACCCTGGTGAAAAGTCTCTTAGACAAAAGCAAAAAAAAAACTAAAACTATTTTTGCAGGAATCTACCAATAAATACAAACAAAATTACTGGAAAGTACAACTTTTTTATATTATTGGGACAAATTTTGTACTTTTCTTTGTATTTTATTGTATATTCTTGTATTTTATTGGAGCTTTAATTTCCTACAAGAATTTACATTTACAAGAATCTACAGGAAGTTACTAGTTTTTCAACCAAAAGGTTATTCTTTTTTGACCTAGGATGACATATATTTAGAATATTTCAATGTGACCATTTTGAATCAGGATATATTACATGATCGCTATTGAAAAAAAGCTTCTACGTTCAAACTTTAAAGGAATGGTAGAATCTTAGAAGACAATAACGAATAATCGTTATTAAACAACAGAAAACCTTTTTGAAGTTTTTTTTCAAATATATAGCAATCGATTTGAGACCACATATGTCATTTAAAATTATATCTTCGCAATGTTCTCAATAATTTTGTCATCCTAAGTCGAAAAAGAACAACTTTTTGACTGCAAATAAAAATTGAACAATTTGAACAAGAATTGATTAAACTGAAGTTAAAAATTTCAAATTTTGTAGTTTGACGGCTTTCAATTACACTTTGTTACTCAAAAGTGTTAAAAGCTTCCATTTTATACGCGTAAATTATTGAAAGTTTGTATGAAAAAATTTAAAGTTCAGTTGTTAAAACTAAAAATGAAAAATTTTGCATCTCATGCTATATATTTTAAAAACAACTTTAAACGTTAGGTTTTTTGTTGTTTAATAACCATTATTCACTATTACATTTTTATATTCTACCCTTTCTTTAAAGTTAAAAAACAGAAGAGTTTTTTAATAGCGATCATGTACACATTTTAAATTAAAATGAGCTCACTGCAATATTCTAAGTATTTGTCATCCTAG
>CAKNXH010071532.1:0-10891 GCA_932178445.1 Andricus quercusramuli | reverse complement strand
AAAATTCGTTATTTTTTTGTTGAAAATTAATTAAGTTGCGCAAGTAATTTTACAGATATTTTCTGTAAGATTTACTGAACTATTTTTTGAATTTTTTTTCGTAATTTTTTTTTATTTGTGAATATTTTTTCTTTATTCACTCGATTCCTGTTATCTGTGATTTCGAAACAAATATTTTCGACGTCTTGCCTCAATTTTCTGATACTATTTAAAAATTAATTAGTTTTTGATCTATTTTAAATGAATCGGAAAAATTTCGCGCCAACTTTTTAAGTATCTGACTGTGCTGACGTCACAGAAGTTCGCAACGTTTATAAACGAAATTATAATTTTTTTTAAATTACTGAAATAAATTTTTTTATATTTTATTTTTTTTCCATAAACGCTCGGTTCTCGGTTTTTTCACAAAGTAATTACAATTGACGTGGGAAAATAGCAAAAAAAAATAATTTCTATATCCCTACCGGAAGACTACCATTTAAAAAAATTGATTTAATTGAAAAAATGTTTATAGCAAAATTCATAATTTATATCTGAACACACGGTTCGCGGATTTTTTTTCCAAAATCAAGTACAAGTAATTTGTGAAAGAAAATCTGAAAATTAAGTGTTTGGAATCTAAAGTATAATTTATTTAAATTATAATTTTAATAAAAATATTATTTAAAAAAATTCTGAATCGCTTGTATATACATATTTATTCATTTATATTAAGAATCTTAATTTTCCACCAAAAATAAAATAGTTAGATTTTCATTTAAAACAATTAAATATTACAAAAAAAAATTTGCAAGAAAGTAGTTAAATATTATAAAATCAAGAATCTTAACTAGAAAACTGGATTTTTATCAAAGAAGTTCAACTTTCAACCAAGTAGTTAAATTTTCAGTTAGAAAAAATTAATTTTCAACAAAAAAAAGAGAACGAATTTTCAACAAAATAGTACAATTTTCAACTTAAGAAATGAATTTTTAATAAAAAATAAAAGACTGGAATTTGCAGTTCATTAAATTTTTGAAAATTTATTAAATTAAAATTTTTGTTTGTAACAAATTTTTATCTAAACGACCGGCAATCGGAAGTTCTGTGGTTCGATTCCCAGCGGAGTGAAAGGAGAAAATATTTTTTCAGAAAAAAAAATTAATTAAAATCATTTTTTAATTTTACTGCTAAGAAATATATTTCAATAATTTAAAAAATATATTTTTTTTTCGTTTATAAACGTTGTGAACTTCAGTTACGTGGGAAGTTGATTTCAATCTTTTTAAAATTGAGCTTGCTCTTAGTCATCATATGGTTGAGAAAGTGTTACAAGATTTCATGGAAATGTATTAAAGCAATCTAAAGAGATATATTTTCATTGAAATGCTTTTGCTTCGAATGTAAATTTCAAACTTGTTTATTATTGCCCTCTTTTTTCAATGGAGTTTTATTCAAGAAATTTAACAATTAAGATCTTTTAATAATCTTTTAATAATTTAAATTTGTTATTATTAATCATTTTTAAATTGATGAAAAAGACTAAAGGGGAAATAGATGTTTCATTTGAATATTACAAAGTGACTCTGGCCACAAATTAGAACAGGCTTGGCTGCGGATTGCGATATTGAGATTCTGAATGCCGGTGAAAAATTTGATCTAAAAAAGTTGACCACATCAGAGTAAATTGAACAAGAATTTTCAAATTACAATTTCACAGGATTTAAAAATCGGGTTTCGGTAGAAACTTAAAATCGAATTTTTAATTTCGTACAAAAATAAAAACTGTCCCCTGAGGTGTAAGAAAAAATTGATTAAAAATAGTTAACTCGCTTCGAGGAAATAGGTGTGTTTGATAATCTTAAAGTGATACTGATCACAGATTGGAACAGGTTCGGCTGCGGATTGCGATTGCGGATTGCGATACTCAGATCCTGAATGCGAGTGCAAAATTTGATCTAAAAAAGTTGAACACTTCAGAGTAAATTGTCAACAAATTTTGAGGTTACAATTTCACAGGCTTTAAAAATCGGCTTTCGGTAGAAATTGAAAATCGAATTTTCAATTTTTCAGAAAAATAAAAACTTTCTTCTCAGGTCCGAGGGCACTAAATAAGAACAAAATTTCAACTCAAATTGAAGTAGACCGAAAAAACATTCTGTAAAATCGAAATCACTGCTTGAAGATAAGACAATAGAATTGTTCCGAGATGACGTGTTGCTGATTATCCAACTTCCAGGAAATGGGTGTGTTTGACAATCTCAAAGTGACACTGACCACAAATTGGAACAGGCTTGGATGCGGATTGCGACTGCGGATTGCGACTGCGGATTGCGACTGCGGATTGCGACTGCGGATTGCGACTGCGGATTGCGACTGCGGATTGCGACTGCGGATTGCGACGGCGGATTGCGAATGCGGATTGCGACTGCGGATGGCGACTGCGGATTGCGACGGCGGATTGCGAATGCGGATTGCGATATTGAGATTCTGAATGCGGGTGAATTTCGGGATATTCTCCAAAACATGTCTAAAAATGTTTGTAACATCAATTTTTTTATAATTTAAAGTTTCAATGAGAGTCTTATTATTTTCTCTGTTGCTCAATTTATTTTCTCTCTCGAGAATAACTTTTATAAGAAAATTGGTACTTACAAGCATGAAGTAGAAAAAGGGTCACGAAGCAGAAGAGCTGAGAGTCATCAAAAAAGAAAGTACCATGCCAAGAACTGTCCTTCCTATACTCTTGCGATCTAAGTATGAAACATGTATACATGATTCTTCCAAGTTCCAAAAATGTCTGCATAAAGTCGAAAGTGAAAGTTTTATGCTTTTATAAATAAGAACTTTCATGGTGTTCTGGAAAACAGGAATAAAAGTGTTGAAAAAATAAAAAATAAAATAAATAAAATATATTTCTATATTTTTCAAGGAATCTGCATTATCAACAGAGAATAACAGAAATTTTCAACGTCTTTTCAGACAAGATGAAGGTATGAATTAAAAATTATTTTAATTAATTTTTTCTGAAAAAAGATCTTCTTTCGCTCCGCTGGGAATCGAACAGAAAAAATCAATTAAAGTAATTTTTGATTCCTATCTCAATCTAGTCTGAAAAGACGTTAAAAATTTCTGTTATTCTCTGATGATAATACAGATTCCTTGAAATTTTTAATTTGTAGCATCTAGTAAAATAATGCGTGTATTTTCTGAAAAAAGTTGCTTCTCTCGATCTCTCTAGTAGCTTAATGGGAAAGCACCCGACCGACAATCGGAAGTTCTGAGGTTCGATTCCCAGCGGAGCGAAAGGAAAAGATCTTTTTTTTCAGAAAAAATTAATAAAAATGTATTCCTATATTTCTTAATACGAAAAATTCATTCTTGTTTTTCGGTTTGATCAAACAGTTGAAGATTGACTTCCTTTAATTGAAAATTCTACTGTATTGTAGAAAAGTCGTATAAAATTCAAATATTTGGTTGAAAATTGAATTACTTTGTTGAAACTTCAGTTTTTTAATGAAAAATTCATAATTTCAGTAAGTGTTTACTCAAAATTTGCTTCTTACAATTACGCAATATCATTTTTTGACGTCATACAGAATATTCTAGAAACTTAGCTCAGACACGAACCACTTCAGCTGTAGCATTACATCGACGAAGGTAAGGTAGGAATCTTGATCTAGAACCGGACCAGCCTCTTTCTCTCGCGCTCGCTCTCGCTCCTGCCTCCCTCTTGCTCCCGCCCTCCCGGTTGCTCCCGCTCTCCCGGTTGCTCCCGCTCTCCCGGTTGCTCCCGCGCTCCCGGTTGCTCCCGCTCCCGCGCTCTCCCTCTCGCTCTTGCTCTCACTCTCTCTGTTCATCATCACCTTCTCTCGAATCTCTAGAATCTCGTCTTCACGTAAGGACACTTGAGAGAGACCGATCGATCGTACAATGGTCCCAAGTACGTCTAATCGTCACTCTGAGGATTCATTCATGACTTTTGTCTCAAACCATTGTCTAGCCACGTGAACGCACTGTGTGCATATTAGGGAGGTCCAAAAGTGCATTGGAATTTTTTTTTCAAATTTTCATGTAAATCGCTTCGCAATTTGTTTAATCCACATAAAAATAAATGCAGACAAAAAAATGATGTTTAGAGGTTCCACAAGTCCTATGAATTTTAACACTTATTTCCCATAGGAAAAAGACATTTTGACAATTTATGTAAGTTAACAAAAATTATTGTTTAAACAATTTATCATTGTTCATAACTATCTTTTCTTAGAGAATTGCCACAAAATTGTGGTTTTTTGTGAAGTTCTTAACTTTGCTTTGGCATTTTAGTTATGAACAAATAATAAATCAATATTAGAGAAACTAATTTTTTTAACAATCTCTTCATTTTTTGGGACTATATTTGTCTAAAATAAAATATATATTTGAAATATTCATCGAATTTTTTATATAGATCATATTGAATATAAATTTTCCTTGAAGTAGTTACTGAGAGCCTTTTTGTTTAAATTAATATTTATATTAACAAAATTATCTTTGTTAACTTGAAATAATTATAACCTCATTATAATTGAAAACTAGACAAAAGGCTGAAAAGTTGAACAAAAACTGCAACTTTCTAGCATTAATCTAAGAGAAAATTGTTATAAATAATAATAAATGATTCAAACAATTATTTCTGTTGAAGTTAGTTTTTCATTTTTATCGAAAATTTATCTCACTTGTTGAAAATTCCACTATTTGTTTAAAAATTTATTGATTTTGTTGATAATTCCTAATTTTGGTAGAAAAATAATATTCTTGGTTGACAATTTATCCTTTTTGATTAAAAATGTAAGTACTTGGTCGAAGTTCATTTTTTTTTCATTCATTCATTTTTTTTAAGACTCATTATTCTAGTTGAAAATTAATTTTTTTGCTTGAAAATTCATGTATTGTGTTGATTATTTGTTCTTTTTGGTAAAAAATGTATATTTTGCATTGAAAATTTATCTTTCATGTTGAAAATACCAAACCAGTTGAATAATTGAGCTAAAAAGACGAATATGAATTTACAACAAAAGAAATTCAGTTTCAGCCAAATAGTTGAATATTAAGCGAAAAAAAATCAATTTTCATCAAAAAATGGAATAGATAAGTTTTTAGTTAGAAAAAATTAATTTTAGAACAAATAAAAACTAATTTTCAACCAAAGAGATCAATATTTATCTAATAAATTGAATTTTTAAGAAAGTAGTTCAATTTTCAATCAAGCAGTACAATTTTGGATCAAAAAGATTAATTTTCTACAAAAGAAAAGAATTATTTTACAAAATAGTTGAATTTTCAACAAAATGTTGCATTTGCAGCTACATAGTTGAATTTTCAACTAAAGCCGATCAATTTTCAGCCAGAAAAAGGTTAGTTCAATTTTTAGTTGAAAAAAAATTTATTTTCAACTAAAAAAGAGAAATTTCAAAATCTTTAACCAAATAGCAGAATTTTTAACCAAAAGATAACAGGGAAATAATATAAAATAGAATAAGGTGAGAAACGTTAATTTTCAACCAAAAAAGAATAAATTTTCAACAAAAGGTTTCAATCTCCAAACAAAAAAATGAACTTTGAAAGAAGAAGTTCAATTTTCTGCAAATTATAGTTAAATTTTAACTAAATTTAAAGTAAAATAGTAGAATTTTCTACTGGAAAGGATACATTTTCAGCCAAAAAACATAGTTCAATTTTCAGTTTAAAAAATTAAATTCCAACTGAAAAACAGAATTTTAAAAATCTTCAATCAAATAGGAGAATTTTGAATAAAAAAATAAAATGAAAATAACATAATGTAAAAAGAAAACTTAAAAATATGTGTTTCCTGAGTTTATTGAAAAGAGGATCAACAAACAAAAAAACAATCAAAATTTTTTCGGAAACTTTAGGTGCAAATGAACAAAATTGCATTTTTTGTCTTTTTTTGATATATTAGATTGCAAACAAGAATTTTTTCCGTATGAGGTTATTTACTTTCACAAATTTTACAACAACGACAAATTGATGTACCTAATGGTGAAGAATTTAAAAAAAAAAATCTTGAATTTGTTTGTAGTACGAAAAAAAATTGTTGATGTTATTACCAATGAATCTAATCATTTAAATTTTTTCGGCCCACCCAACCCACCACCTCTTTTACGGTATTGACATAATTTATGAACGAGACCCAAGATACAAGGACCAACCATTCACTTATATCAACTACTAAGATTTATCGTGATTGTGGTCCTAGTTTTATTTTAATCTTGACAAGATGAATTACGGTTCTTAAAATTATAACAGTTACACCCATTGTTGCAAGACCGGAATTTGTGCAACACTTTGTATTAAAAAATTGAGTTGTATGCTTAGTTCTTAGGGACAATCCAATCGCATAATGATGGATCCTTATGCAACTTTTCAATGCTGCATTGAAGAAAAATTATAAAAGGTATTACACAAAGGAATAGGGAATTATCTAACAATTCTTCAAAGTAGAAGTCATTCGTTCCGTTTTATGGTCACATAAAAATAAAAGTAAACAGAGCCGTTGTTTAACTACCTTTCAGCACTGCGTGCCTCTTTCAAAGTTAAGCTAATTAGAAACACAGTGAGCAATGAAACAGGATTAGAAAAAATGATAATTTCCGAAAATAATATGAATTGTGTGATTGGATAATTGAATTAATCAAACTTTTTTGAAGAGCCACAGATCATTCCAAAACGATCATAAGATTAAAAAAAAAACACAAGTCAAAATGGCTTATAGCTATAAGAAACAAACTATGATCAAGATAAAAACATTCTTAGAAATTATATTCTGTGTGAAAAAATAAAATCTAGTATGGTTCCAACAATTGAAAATAAATGTAATGATATAGCTGTAACATGAAAAAAAAAAACAGAAGATTAATTATCAATCATATCATATCATATCAATCATACCGTTTAAAAACTCACAATAGTGGTATACCAAATCTTGTGCTTTTCCAAAGGTCCAAAAATCAAATTTAACTTCGAGACTGTTTCTGTAAACACAAGTTCTTCTATAAAAAATAGTTGGGAACTTAAGAGATATAAAAAACATTAACGTACCCGAAACCCATTTAATAGTTTCCTTAGATATTGTTCCGATGTTTGATAGCATCCTACTTGATCCTGCTTAAGATTGCGTTGAAGGAAAGCTTATTTTATAAAAAAAAATAATAATAATGAATTGCTAATAGCCACTAGAACTGTTTTTAATGGTACTGTCTTCTCTTCTAATAACAAATTCTATAAACAAATATCGGGTTGACTTATGGGTTCGCCTTCATCCTCAGTAGCTTCTAATTTAGTTTTCACGATGTTGAAAAAAAACTCTTGATTTGTTAGAATTCACACCTATTTTTTATAAAAAATACGTTGATGATATCTTTGAACTTGTTCCTCAATATCAATGTTCATTTCAAAACAACCAATACTTTAGATAATTATTTATTGAAGAAAAAGGACAGTGATAGCATTGAAAATTTGTCTGCTGTTATTAATTTCGTAAAATACAAATGTTGAAATAAAGTTTGTAAACACTATTGTGAGCTTTTATACGGTATGGATATTGATCATTTATTTCTTTTGTTTCACCATCTAGCACTTTTATCATGACAATTATTCTCAATTGTTGGAACCGCATGCTAGTTTTTATGTCTTTATGCAAAATATCATTCTTAAAAATGTTTTTATCAGTTTTGTTACAGTATGTTAGTTTGTTTCTTATAGCTATAAGTCTCTTCAATTTTAAGAGACTTCTTATAATCTACATGTTTTTATCATTGACTTACAAGATTGACAGAAATTTTTCATTTTGATTTGTGTTTGTGTTTTACAATCTTATGATTGTTTTTAAATGTCAAATTTAAAAAAACATCAATTTTGTTAGAAGGAACCGTTACTAAAATGTTATCAACATATCTTTTATAAGGGATAGGTGTGAATTCTAATAATTCAAGAGCTTTTTTTCAACATCTTATGAAAATCAATGTGAAATTACTGGACATAAGGCGAACCCATAGGTCAAACCGATATTTCTGTATAGAATTTGTTTTTAATAGAGAACACAGTACCATTGAAGACAGTTCTAGTGGCTATCAACAATTCATTCTTAGTTATTTTTGTTAAGTTATGGTTTAAAAATCAGTTTTCCTACAATGCAATCTAAAACAAGATCTAGTGGGATGCTATCAAGCATCGACGCAATATCTAAGGAAACAATAAAATGAGTTTTAAGTACATAAATGTTCTCTAGAATATCCTTAAGTTCCCAACTATTTTCTGTAGACGAACCAGTGTTTATAGAAACTGGTTTTAAACTATTTGAAATACATTTAGAAAAATTGTTAGTAGAAGAATCAGCTGTGAAAACAGTCTCCAAGTTAAATTTGGTTTGTGGACCTTTGGGAGAGCATAAGCTCCTGCTATAACACTATCGTGAGTTTTTAAGCAGTATGCACATCGATAGTTAATCTTTTAATTTTTCCTGTAATGGCTATATCTATTTTCAGTTGTTGGAACCATACTAGTTTTTATGTTTTCATACAAAATATTAATTTGAAGAATGTTTTCATCCGTTTTGTTATAGTTTCTAATTTTTTTTGTTATAGTTATGAGTCTCTTCAATGTTAAGATACTTCTCATAATCTGCATATTTTTATCATTGACTTACAACGTTAAATTGAATTTTCCGTTTTAACATGTGTTTTTGTTTTACAATCTTATGACTGTTTTAAAATGACACATTTATAAAACGTTAATTTTCTCAGGAGGAACAATTGCAAGGGTATCATCAGCCTATATCTTTTGTAATGAATAGGTGTAAATTTCAATAAAACAAAAGCTCTTTTTTAACATCTCATAAAACTGAAGGTTTATAGAAACCGATTTCAAAATATTTGAAATATATAATTTACATAAATTGTAAGTAGGAGAACCAACTGTGCAATCAATCAGTTCCAAGTTAGATTTTATTTCCGGACTAGAAGAGCATAAGCTTTCGCTATTACACTATTGTGATTTTTAAACGGTTTGCACATTGATAATTGATTAATCTTTTGTTTTCCTATCTGATAGCAATATCATCAGATTTATTTTTAATTGTTGGAACCACACTGGTTTTTACGTTTCAGTTCAGAATATCATTTTTACGAATGTTTATTTATCTTTGTTAGTTTGTTTTGTTATAGTTATATTTTCTTAAATTTTAATATACTTTTTATAAGGTAAATATTTTTATCATTAACTTACAAGATTGACTGGAATTTTCGATTATTACGTGTGTTTTTGCTTTACAATCTTATGATTGTTTTGAAATGACACATTTAGAGACATCATTTTCTAAATCAAAAACTACGGTGGATAAAGGTGAACCTATAGGTCAACCCGATATTTGTTTGTAGAATTTCTTACTAAAAGAGAAAACAGTACCATTGAAAACAGTTCTAGTGGCTATTAGCAATTAATTATTATTTATTTTTATCAAGTTATGGTTTAAAATGAGTTTTTCTTCAATGCAATGTGAAACAAGATCTAGTAGGATGTTATCAAGCATCGACGCAATATCTTGGAAAACAATCAAATGAGTTGCTGGTACATTGATGTTTTTTAGAATATCCTTAAGTTTCCAACTATTTTTTATAGTCGAACTAGTGTCCATAGAAACTAGTTTAAAATTATTCCAAATGTATTCAGATAAATTGTAAGTAGGAGAATCAACTATTGAAACAATCAGTCTCCAAGATGAATTTGGTGATCATTGAATAATCTTTTGTTTTCCTATCTAATAGCAACATTATTACATTTATTTTCAATTGCTGTAACCACACTAGTTTTTATGTTTTTATGCAGAATATCATTCTTACGAATGTTGTTCTATCTGTTTTGTTATAGCTTGTTAGTTTGTTTCGTTATAGTTATATTCTCTTAAATTTCGATATACTTCTTATAGTGTACATATTTCTATCATTGACTTACAATATTGACTGGGATTTTCTATTGTTACTTGTGTTTTTGTTTTACAAACATCATTTTCTAAATCAAAAACTAAGGAGGATAAAGGCGAACCTATAGGTCAACCCGATATTTGTTTATAGGATTTCTTATTAAAAAAGAAAAGAGTACCATTGAAAGCATTTCTGGTTGCTACTGACAATTAATTCTCAGTCATTTTCGTCAAGTTATGGTTTAAAATGAGTTTTTCTTCAATGCAATCTGAAACAAGATCTAGTAGGATGCTATCAAGCATCGACGCAATATCTAAGAAAACAATCAAATGGGTCTCTGGTACATCGATGTTTTTTAGAATATCCTTAAGTTTCCAACTATTTTTTAAAGACAAACTAGTGTTTATAGAAACTGATTTTAAATTATTTTAGATATATTCGGATCAATTGTAAGTAGGAAAACCAAATGTGGAAACAATCAGTCTCCAAGTTAAATTTGGTTTCTGGACTGGGAGAGCATAAGCTTTCGCTATTACACTACTGTGATTTTTTAAATGTTTTGCACACTGATCATTAATTAATCTTTTGTTTTTCTATCTAATAGCAACATTATTACATTTATTTTCAATTGCTGTAACCACACTAGTTTTTATGTTTTTATGCAGAATATCATTCTTACGAATGTTGTTCTATCTGTTTTGTTATAGCTTGTTAGTTTGTTTCGTTATAGTTATATTCTCTTAAATTTCGATATACTTCTTATAGTGTACATATTTCTATCATTGACTTACAATATTGACTGAGATTTTCTATTGTTACTTGTGTTTTTGTTTTACAAACATCATTTTCTAAATCAAAAACTAAGGAGGATGAAGGCGAACCTATAGGTCAACCCGATATTTGTTTATAGGATTTCTTATTAAAAAAGAAAA
>CAKNXH010071530.1:0-10853 GCA_932178445.1 Andricus quercusramuli | reverse complement strand
AAAATTCGTTATTTTTTTGTTGAAAATTAATTAAGTTGCGCAAGTAAATTTACAGATATTTTCTGTAAGATTTACTGAACTATTTTTTGAATTTTTTTTCGTAATTTTTTTTTATTTGTGAATATTTTTTCTTTATTCACTCGATTCCTGTTATCTGTGATTTCGAAACAAATATTTTAGACGTCTTTTCTCAATTTTCTGATACTATTTAAAAATTAATTAGTTTCTGATCTATTTTAAATGAGTCGGAAAAATTTCGCGCCAACTTTTTAAGTATCTGACTGTGCTGACGTCACAGAAGTTCGCAACGTTTATAAACGAAATTATAATTTTTTTTAAATTACTGAAATAAATTTTTTTATATTTTATTTTTTTTCCATAAACGCTCGGTTCTCGGTTTTTTCACAAAGTAATTACAATTGACGTGGGAAAATAGCAAAAAAAAATAATTTCTATATCCCTACCGGAAGACTACCATTTAAAAAAATTGATTTAATTGAAAAAATGTTTATAGCAAAATTCATAATTTATATCTGAACACACGGTTCGCGGATTTTTTTTCCAAAATCAAGTACAAGTAATTTGTGAAAGAAAATCTGAAAATTAAGTGTTTGGAATCTAAAGTATAATTTATTTAAATTATAATTTTAATAAAAATATTATTTAAAAAAATTCTGAATCGCTTGTATATACATATTTATTCATTTATATTAAGAATCTTAATTTTCCACCAAAAATAAAATAGTTAGATTTTCATTTAAAACAATTAAATATTACAAAAAAAAATTTGCAAGAAAGTAGTTAAATATTATAAAATCAAGAATCTTAACTAGAAAACTGGATTTTTATCAAAGAAGTTCAACTTTCAACCAAGTAGTTAAATTTTCAGTTAGAAAAAATTAATTTTCAACAAAAAAAAGAGAACGAATTTTCAACAAAATAGTACAATTTTCAACTTAAGAAATGAATTTTTAATAAAAAATAAAAGACTGGAATTTGCAGTTCATTAAATTTTTGAAAATTTATTAAATTAAAATTTTTGTTTGTAACAAATTTTTATCTAAACGACCGGCAATCGGAAGTTCTGTGGTTCGATTCCCAGCGGAGTGAAAGGAGAAAATATTTTTTCAGAAAAAAAAATTAATTAAAATCATTTTTTAATTTTACTGCTAAGAAATATATTTCAATAATTTAAAAAATATATTTTTTTTTCGTTTATAAACGTTGTGAACTTCAGTTACGTGGGAAGTTGATTTCAATCTTTTTAAAATTGAGCTTGCTCTTAGTCATCATATGGTTGAGAAAGTGTTACAAGATTTCATGGAAATGTATTAAAGCAATCTAAAGAGATATATTTTCATTGAAATGCTTTTGCTTCGAATGTAAATTTCAAACTTGTTTATTATTGCCCTCTTTTTTCAATGGAGTTTTATTCAAGAAATTTAACAATTAAGATCTTTTAATAATCTTTTAATAATTTAAATTTGTTATTATTAATCATTTTTAAATTGATGAAAAAGACTAAAGGGGAAATAGATGTTTCATTTGAATATTACAAAGTGACTCTGGCCACAAATTAGAACAGGCTTGGCTGCGGATTGCGATATTGAGATTCTGAATGCCGGTGAAAAATTTGATCTAAAAAAGTTGACCACATCAGAGTAAATTGAACAAGAATTTTCAAATTACAATTTCACAGGATTTAAAAATCGGGTTTCGGTAGAAACTTAAAATCGAATTTTTAATTTCGTACAAAAATAAAAACTGTCCCCTGAGGTGTAAGAAAAAATTGATTAAAAATAGTTAACTCGCTTCGAGGAAATAGGTGTGTTTGACAATCTTAAAGTGATACTGATCACAGATTGGAACAGGTTCGGCTGCGGATTGCGATTGCGGATTGCGATACTGAGATTCTAAATGCGGCTGAAAAAATGTAATCTAGAAAAGTTAAACACTTCAGAGGCTTTCAACTCAAATTGAAGTAGACCGAAAAAACATTCTGTAAAATCGAAATCACTGCTTGAAGATAAGACAATAGAATTGTTCCGAGATGACGTGTTGCTGATTATCCAACTTCCAGGAAATGGGTGTGTTTGACAATCTCAAAGTGACACTGACCACAAACTGGAACAGGCTTGGATGCGGATTGCGACTGCGGATTGCGACTGCGGATTGCGACTGCGGATTGCGACTGCGGATTGCGACTGCGGATTGCGACTGCGGATTGCGACTGCGGATTGCGACGGCGGATTGCGAATGCGGATTGCGACTGCGGATGGCGACTGCGGATTGCGACGGCGGATTGCGAATGCGGATTGCGATATTGAGATTCTGAATGCGGGTGAATTTCGGGATATTCTCCAAAACATGTCTAAAAATGTTTGTAACATCAATTTTTTTATAATTTAAAGTTTCAATGAGAGTCTTATTATTTTCTCTGTTGCTCAATTTATTTTCTCTCTCGAGAATAACTTTTATAAGAAAATTGGTACTTACAAGCATGAAGTAGAAAAAGGGTCACGAAGCAGAAGAGCTGAGAGTCATCAAAAAAGAAAGTACCATGCCAAGAACTGTCCTTCCTATACTCTTGCGATCTAAGTATGAAACATGTATACATGATTCTTCCAAGTTCCAAAAATGTCTGCATAAAGTCGAAAGTGAAAGTTTTATGCTTTTATAAATAAGAACTTTCATGGTGTTCTGGAAAACAGGAATAAAAGTGTTGAAAAAATAAAAAATAAAAGAAATAAAATATATTTCTATATTTTTCGAGGAATCTGCATTATCAACAGAGAATAACAGAAATTTTCAACGTCTTTTCAGACAAGATGAAGGTATGAATTAAAAATTATTTTAATTAATTTTTTCTGAAAAAAGATCTTCTTTCGCTCCGCTGGGAATCGAACAGAAAAAATCAATTAAAGTAATTTTTGATTCCTATCTCAATCTAGTCTGAAAAGACGTTAAAAATTTCTGTTATTCTCTGATGATAATACAGATTCCTTGAAATTTTTAATTTGTAGCATCTAGTAAAATAATGCGTGTATTTTCTGAAAAAAGTTGCTTCTCTCGATCTCTCTAGTAGCTTAATGGGAAAGCACCCGACCGACAATCGGAAGTTCTGAGGTTCGATTCCCAGCGGAGCGAAAGGAAAAGATCTTTTTTTTCAGAAAAAATTAATAAAAATGTATTCCTATATTTCTTAATACGAAAAATTCATTCTTGTTTTTCGGTTTGATCAAACAGTTGAAGATTGACTTCCTTTAATTGAAAATTCTACTGTATTGTAGAAAAGTCGTATAAAATTCAAATATTTGGTTGAAAATTGAATTACTTTGTTGAAACTTCAGTTTTTTAATGAAAAATTCATAATTTCAGTAAGTGTTTACTCAAAATTTGCTTCTTACAATTACGCAATATCATTTTTTGACGTCATACAGAATATTCTAGAAACTTAGCTCAGACACGAACCACTTCAGCTGTAGCATTACATCGACGAAGGTAAGGTAGGAATCTTGATCTAGAACCGGACCAGCCTCTTTCTCTCGCGCTCGCTCTCGCTCGTGCCTCCCTCTTGCTCCCGCCCTCCCGGTTGCTCCCGCTCTCCCGGTTGCTCCCGCTCTCCCGGTTGCTCCCGCGCTCCCGGTTGCTCCCGCTCCCGCGCTCTCCCTCTCGCTCTTGCTCTCACTCTCTCTGTTCATCATCACCTTCTCTCGAATCTCTAGAATCTCGTCTTCACGTAAGGACACTTGAGAGAGACCGATCGATCGTACAATGGTCCCAAGTACGTCTAATCGTCACTCTGAGGATTCATTCATGACTTTTGTCTCAAACCATTGTCTAGCCACGTGAACGCACTGTGTGCATATTAGGGAGGTCCAAAAGTGCATTGGAATTTTTTTTTCAAATTTTCATGTAAATCGCTTCGCAATTTGTTTAATCCACATAAAAATAAATGCAGACAAAAAAATGATGTTTAGAGGTTCCACAAGTCCTATGAATTTTAACACTTATTTCCTATAGGAAAAAGACATTTTGACAATTTATGTAAGTTAACAAAAATTATTGTTTAAACAATTTATCATTGTTCATAACTATCTTTTCTTAGAGAATTGCCACAAAATTGTGGTTTTTTGTGAAGTTCTTAACTTTGCTTTGGCATTTTAGTTATGAACAAATAATAAATCAATATTAGAGAAACTAATTTTTTTAACAATCTCTTCATTTTTTGGGACTATATTTGTCTAAAATAAAATATATATTTGAAATATTCATCGAATTTTTTATATAGATCATATTGAATATAAATTTTCCTTGAAGTAGTTACTGAGAGCCTTTTTGTTTAAATTAATATTTATTATTTGCTCCTAACTAAAGCGTCGAAGAAAAGCTAAAAATTTTAGAAAAACGGACAACTTTCCAGCATTGTTCAATGAAAATATTACAAAAAAATAATAATAAATTGTTTCAAAAATTATCTTTGTTAACTTGAAAAAATTATAACCTCATTATAATTGAAAACTAGACAAAAGGCTGAAAAGTTGAACAAAAACTGCAACTTTCTAGCATTAATCTAAGAGAAAATTGTTATAAATAATAATAAATGATTCAAACAATTATTTCTGTTGAAGTTAGTTTTTTATTTTTATCGAAAATTTATCTCACTTGTTGAAAATTCCACTATTTGTTTAAAAATTTATTGATTTTGTTGATAATTCCTAATTTTGGTAGAAAAATAATATTCTTGGTTGACAATTTATCCTTTTTGATTAAAAATGTAAGTACTTGGTCGAAGTTCATTTTTTTTTCATTCATTCATTTTTTTTAAGACTCATTATTCTAGTTGAAAATTAATTTTTTTGCTTGAAAATTCATGTATTGTGTTGATTATTTGTTCTTTTTGGTAAAAAATGTATATTTTGCATTGAAAATTTATCTTTCATGTTGAAAATACCAAACCAGTTGAATAATTGAGCTAAAAAGACGAATATGAATTTACAACAAAAGAAATTCAGTTTCAGCCAAATAGTTGAATATTAAGCGAAAAAAAATCAATTTTCATCAAAAAATGGAATAGATAAGTTTTTAGTTAGAAAAAATTAATTTTAGAACAAATAAAAACTAATTTTCAACCAAAGAGATCAATATTTATCTAATAAATTGAATTTTTAAGAAAGTAGTTCAATTTTCAATCAAGCAGTACAATTTTGGATCAAAAAGATTAATTTTCTACAAAAGAAAAGAATTATTTTACAAAATAGTTGAATTTTCAACAAAATGTTGCATTTGCAGCTACATAGTTGAATTTTCAACTAAAGCCGATCAATTTTCAGCCAGAAAAAGGTTAGTTCAATTTTTAGTTGAAAAAAAATTTATTTTCAACTAAAAAAGAGAAATTTCAAAATCTTTAACCAAATAGCAGAATTTTTAACCAAAAGATAACAGGGAAATAATATAAAATAGAATAAGGTGAGAAACGTTAATTTTCAACCAAAAAAGAATAAATTTTCAACAAAAGGTTTCAATCTCCAAACAAAAAAATGAACTTTGAAAGAAGAAGTTCAATTTTCTGCAAATTATAGTTAAATTTTAACTAAATTTAAAGTAAAATAGTAGAATTTTCTACTGGAAAGGATACATTTTCAGCCAAAAAACATAGTTCAATTTTCAGTTTAAAAAATTAAATTCCAACTGAAAAACAGAATTTTAAAAATCTTCAATCAAATAGGAGAATTTTGAATAAAAAAATAAAATGAAAATAACATAATGTAAAAAGAAAACTTAAAAATATGTGTTTCCTGAGTTTATTGAAAAGAGGATCAACAAACAAAAAAACAATCAAAATTTTTTCGGAAACTTTAGGTGCAAATGAACAAAATTGCATTTTTTGTCTTTTTTTGATATATTAGATTGCAAACAAGAATTTTTTCCGTATGAGGTTATTTACTTTCACAAATTTTACAACAACGACAAATTGATGTACCTAATGGTGAAGAATTTAAAAAAAAAATCTTGAATTTGTTTGTAGTACGAAAAAAAATTGTTGATGTTATTACCAATGAATCTAATCATTTAAATTTTTTCGGCCCACCCAACCCACCACCTCTTTTACGGTATTGACATAATTTATGAACGAGACCCAAGATACAAGGACCAACCATTCACTTATATCAACTACTAAGATTTATCGTGATTGTGGTCCTAGTTTTATTTTAATCTTGACAAGATGAATTACGGTTTTTAAAATTATAACAGTTACACCCATTGTTGCAAGACCGGAATTTGTGCAACACTTTGTATTAAAAAATTGAGTTGTATGCTTAGTTCTTAGGGACAATCCAATCGCATAATGATGGATCCTTATGCAACTTTTCAATGCTGCATTGAAGAAAAATTATAAAAGGTATTACACAAAGGAATAGGGAATTATCTAACAATTCTTCAAAGTAGAAGTCATTCGTTCCGTTTTATGGTCACATAAAAATAAAAGTAAACAGAGCCGTTGTTTAACTACCTTTCAGCACTGCGTGCCTTTTTCAAAGTTAAGCTAATTAGAAACACAATGAGCAATGAAACAGGATTAGAAAAAATGATAATTTCCGAAAATAATATGAATTGTGTGATTGGATAATTGAATTAATCAAACTTTTTTGAAGAGCCACAGATCATTCCAAAACGATCATAAGATTAAAAAAAAACACAAGTCAAAATGGCTTATAGCTATAAGAAACAAACTATGATCAAGATAAAAACATTCTTAGAAATTATATTCTGTGTGAAAAAATAAAATCTAGTATGGTTCCAACAATTGAAAATAAATGTAATGATATAGCTGTAACATGAAAAAAAAACAGAAGATTAATTATCAATCATATCATATCATATCAATCATACCGTTTAAAAACTCACAATAGTGGTATACCAAATCTTGTGCTTTTCCAAAGGTCCAAAAATCAAATTTAACTTCGAGACTGTTTCTGTAAACACAAGTTCTTCTATAAAAAATAGTTGGGAACTTAAGAGATATAAAAAACATTAACGTACCCGAAACCCATTTAATAGTTTCCTTAGATATTGTTCCGATGTTTGATAGCATCCTACTTGATCCTGCTTAAGATTGCGTTGAAGGAAAGCTTATTTTATAAAAAAAAATAATAATAATGAATTGCTAATAGCCACTAGAACTGTTTTTAATGGTACTGTCTTCTCTTCTAATAACAAATTCTATAAACAAATATCGGGTTGACTTATGGGTTCGCCTTCATCCTCAGTAGCTTCTAATTTAGTTTTCACGATGTTGAAAAAAAACTCTTGATTTGTTAGAATTCACACCTATTTTTTATAAAAAATACGTTGATGATATCTTTGAACTTGTTCCTCAATATCAATGTTCATTTCAAAACCACCAATACTTTAGATAATTATTTATTGAAGAAAAAGGACAGTGATAGCATTGCGAATTTGTCTGCTGTTATTAATTTCATAAAATACAAATGTTGAAATAAAGTTTGTAAACAATATTGTGAATTTTTATACGGTATGGATATTGATCTTTTATTCCTTTTGTTTTACCATCTAGCACTTTTATCGTCACAATTATTCGCAATTGTTGGAACCATGCTAGTCTTTATGTTTTTATGCAAAATATCATTTTTAAAAATGTTTTTATCTGTTTTGTTACAGCATGTTAGTTTGTTTCTTATAGCTATAGGTCTCTTCAATTTTAGGAGACTTCTTATAATCTACATGTTTTTATCATTGACTTACAAGATTGACAGAAATTTTTCATTTTGATTTGTGTTTGTGTTTTACAATCTTATGATTGTTTTTAAATGTCAAATTTAAAAAAACATCAATTTTGTTAGAAGGAACCGTTACTAAAATGTTATCAACATATCTTTTATAAGGGATAGGTGTGAATTCTAATAATTCAAGAGCTTTTTTTCAACATCTTATGAAAATCAATGTGAAATTACTGGACATAAGGCGAACCCATAGGTCAAACCGATATTTCTGTATAGAATTTGTTATTAATAGAGAACACAGTACCATTGAAGACAGTTCTAGTGGCTATCAACAATTCATTCTTAGTTATTTTTGTTAAGTTATGGTTTAAAAATCAGTTTTCCTACAATGCAATCTAAAACAAGATCTAGTGGGATGCTATCAAGCATCGACGCAATATCTAAGGAAACAATAAAATGAGTTTTAAGTACATAAATGTTCTCTAGAATATCCTTAAGTTCCCAACTATTTTCTGTAGACGAACCAGTGTTTATAGAAACTGGTTTTAAACTATTTGAAATACATTTAGAAAAATTGTTAGTAGAAGAATCAGCTGTGAAAACAGTCTCCAAGTTAAATTTGGTTTGTGGACCTTTGGGAGAGCATAAGCTCCTGCTATAACACTATCGTGAGTTTTTAAGCAGTATGCACATCGATAGTTAATCTTTTAATTTTTCCTGTAATGGCTATATCTATTTTCAGTTGTTGGAACCATACTAGTTTTTATGTTTTCATACAAAATATTAATTTGAAGAATGTTTTCATCCGTTTTGTTATAGTTTCTAATTTTTTTTGTTATAGTTATGAGTCTCTTCAATGTTAAGATACTTCTCATAATCTGCATATTTTTATCATTGACTTACAACGTTAAATTGAATTTTCCGTTTTAACATGTGTTTTTGTTTTACAATCTTATGACTGTTTTAAAATGACACATTTATAAAACGTTAATTTTCTCAGGAGGAACAATTGCAAGGGTATCATCAGCCTATATCTTTTGTAATGAATAGGTGTAAATTTCAATAAAACAAAAGCTCTTTTTTAACATCTCATAAAACTGAAGGTTTATAGAAACCGATTTCAAAATATTTGAAATATATAATTTACATAAATTGTAAGTAGGAGAACCAACTGTGCAATCAATCAGTTCCAAGTTAGATTTTATTTCCGGACTAGAAGAGCATAAGCTTTCGCTATTACACTATTGTGATTTTTAAACGGTTTGCACATTGATAATTGATTAATCTTTTGTTTTCCTATCTGATAGCAATATCATCAGATTTATTTTTAATTGTTGGAACCACACTGGTTTTTACGTTTCAGTTCAGAATATCATTTTTACGAATGTTTATTTATCTTTGTTAGTTTGTTTTGTTATAGTTATATTTTCTTAAATTTTAATATACTTTTTATAAGGTAAATATTTTTATCATTAACTTACAAGATTGACTGGAATTTTCGATTATTACGTGTGTTTTTGCTTTACAATCTTATGATTGTTTTGAAATGACACATTTAGAGACATCATTTTCTAAATCAAAAACTACGGTGGATAAAGGTGAACCTATAGGTCAACCCGATATTTGTTTGTAGAATTTCTTACTAAAAGAGAAAACAGTACCATTGAAAACAGTTCTAGTGGCTATTAGCAATTAATTATTATTTATTTTTATCAAGTTATGGTTTAAAATGAGTTTTTCTTCAATGCAATGTGAAACAAGATCTAGTAGGATGTTATCAAGCATCGACGCAATATCTTGGAAAACAATCAAATGAGTTGCTGGTACATTGATGTTTTTTAGAATATCCTTAAGTTTCCAACTATTTTTTATAGTCGAACTAGTGTCCATAGAAACTAGTTTAAAATTATTCCAAATGTATTCAGATAAATTGTAAGTAGGAGAATCAACTATTGAAACAATCAGTCTCCAAGATGAATTTGGTGATCATTGAATAATCTTTTGTTTTCCTATCTAATAGCAACATTATTACATTTATTTTCAATTGCTGTAACCACACTAGTTTTTATGTTTTTATGCAGAATATCATTCTTACGAATGTTGTTCTATCTGTTTTGTTATAGCTTGTTAGTTTGTTTCGTTATAGTTATATTCTCTTAAATTTCGATATACTTCTTATAGTGTACATATTTCTATCATTGACTTACAATATTGACTGGGATTTTCTATTGTTACTTGTGTTTTTGTTTTACAAACATCATTTTCTAAATCAAAAACTAAGGAGGATAAAGGCGAACCTATAGGTCAACCCGATATTTGTTTATAGGATTTCTTATTAAAAAAGAAAAGAGTACCATTGAAAGCATTTCTGGTTGCTACTGACAATTAATTCTCAGTCATTTTCGTCAAGTTATGGTTTAAAATGAGTTTTTCTTCAATGCAATCTGAAACAAGATCTAGTAGGATGCTATCAAGCATCGACGCAATATCTAAGAAAACAATCAAATGGGTCTCTGGTACATCGATGTTTTTTAGAATATCCTTAAGTTTCCAACTATTTTTTAAAGACAAACTAGTGTTTATAGAAACTGATTTTAAATTATTTTAGATATATTCGGATCAATTGTAAGTAGGAAAACCAAATGTGGAAACAATCAGTCTCCAAGTTAAATTTGGTTTCTGGACTGGGAGAGCATAAGCTTTCGCTATTACACTACTGTGATTTTTTAAATGTTTTGCACACTGATCATTAATTAATCTTTTGTTTTTCTATCTAATAGCAACATTATTACATTTATTTTCAATTGCTGTAACCACACTAGTTTTTATGTTTTTATGCAGAATATCATTCTTACGAATGTTGTTCTATCTGTTTTGTTATAGCTTGTTAGTTTGTTTCGTTATAGTTATATTCTCTTAAATTTCGATATACTTCTTATAGTGTACATATTTCTATCATTGACTTACAATATTGACTGAGATTTTCTATTGTTACTTGTGTTTTTGTTTTACAAACATCATTTTCTAAATCAAAAACTAAGGAGGATGAAGGCGAACCTATAGGTCAACCCGATATTTGTTTATAGGATTTCTTATTAAAAAAGAAAA
>CAKNXH010071524.1:0-19047 GCA_932178445.1 Andricus quercusramuli | reverse complement strand
CATTTTAAATTGGTCTCTATGGTAGAAAATCAATCTTTATGGTAGACCTTTTTTTACTAAAAGTTTAACTATTTGGTTTAAGAATGATATATTCTGTTAAAAAATCACCTTTTCAATGAAAAAAGTAACTTTGTTAACTGAAAATTGGTCTATTTGGTTGAAATGTTAACAATTTTGTTGAAAATCATTTTTTTGTTGTGTTGAAAATCAAATTTTTTACTGAAAATTTAATTCTATGGTTTAAAATTTATGTAATTTGTTAAAACTTTTTATTTGGTTTAAAATTCATATATTTTGTTGAAAATTCGTTTTTTTGTTGAAAATTAATTTTTTTACTGAAAATTTAATTCTTTGGTTTAAAATTTATGTATTTTGTTAAAACTTCTTATTTGGTAGAAAATTAACTTCATTAACTGAAAATTTAACTATTTGGTTTAGAATTTATGTATTTTATTGAAAATTCATCTTTTTTATAGCAAATAACCTTTATTAATTGAAAATTCAACTTTTTGGTAGAAAATTTATGTATCTCATTTTAAATTGGTCTCTATGGTAGAAAATCAATCTTTATGGTAGACATTTTTTTACTAGGTAAAAATTTAACTATTTGGTTTAAGAATGATATATTCAAATGAAAAATCACATTTTTAATGGAAAAAGTAACTTTGTTAACTGAAAATTGGTCTGTTTGGTTGAAATGTTAACAATTTTGTTGAAAATTATTTTTTTTTAGTGTTGAAAATCAAATTTTTTACTGAAAATTTAATTCTATGGTTTAAAATTTATGTATTTTGTTGAAACGTCTTATTTGGTAGAAAATTAACTTTATTAACTGTAAATTTAACTATTTGGTTGAAAGTTGATATATTTTGTTGAAAATTCGTTTTCTTGCATATAAAACAGTCTTCATGGTAGAAAATTAATTTTTTATTGAAAAATCAACTATTATATTTAAAATTGATCTATTTTGTTGAAATACCATATTTTTACTTGAAATATTAGGAATTGAAAGCGATTTAAATTTAATTTAACACAGTATTCACAAATTTTTTTTTTTTTTAAAGAATTTATTTCCCTATCCAGAGTTCCACTGTTTTTCCGAGCTTCTTGTAATTATGGGGTAGGAGTCTACATACAAATGGTATCAAGTCCGAAATTAGAACAATTTTTGGCCCTGATTTCAATTCATCCTTGAACAAACTTGATAAAAATACATAAAACAACAATAGAATACCTTTACTCTTGTGCCTGGTAGGAAGATCCTTCGGCAGGTCAAGATTTCGAACGATCCTCTTGATATCGTGAATCCTCTCCTTGACTTTATCCTGATGGGCGGTTAAATGTGAAGTAACAAAAAGGAAACTAGTCCCAAAAATAATCAACGCCAGAGCAACGGCCCCTTTGGTTCGAAAGGCGCTTCCGGTCCTTGTTGAAAAGCTATCCTCTTCCGGAATCGAGCAAAACCAAATTAAATCTCTTCGGAGGAAAAGAGCCAGGTGCAGTGTTCCAAGACCTGCACTTGTTAATAAAACGTGCGATGGACCCAAAGTTTCTTGCAAAGCAGCTTCCCATTCGCTTTTTTCTGAACAAGATTCCTGAGTTCCAATCACAAGCATATCAGGAACCGTTTCGATATCCGGTGGTAACATGAAATCGTTCAATTCCTTCGGCGGGGTCTGGCCATTCATGTTCCAGGTGCCAATAAAAATTTTTATTTCCCTATTCGGTAGAACCTTTTCCAATTCCACAGGCCCTAAGAGAGAATTGGCTGCGACTCTTCCATGTAGATAATTCCTGCACAAAAGAAGGAGGTTTAATATAATCAAATACTTTTTAATTACGATTGAAAATAATTCCATTTTATTATGAATAATTTTTGCAAAATAAGCAGGAAAAAGATTCGTAATCAAAAAATAAAATTCCAAAACAAACCCACTTTTTGGCACATTAGAGACAAAAATAACATAATGAAAAAAGAGGGAGAAAAAGGGAAAAGTCAACTTTTTCCTTTCGCCGTCTTTTTTATACTACGAGGGGACCAACATGTTTCGGAGCCAATTTATACTTCCTCATCAGGGATTATTTATAGGGAATAACCAAAGGTATGAACAAATTAATATACCTGTAAAGAAAATATTTCAATCAGTATTAATTACAAATGAATTAAGTTTAATGTAATCAAAACCTTCTCTTTTTGTAAATAACATCTCCATGAATTCTCTATTTTTCTGATTTTTTTTCATGATAAAGAATTTTAATATCATTCCAATCAAAATCATGATCATGTGTAACCTTATTTTATGAGTTTTTCAATATTTATATCAAATTTTACTTTATTTCTTTTGCTTTTGGAATCCAAGCTAACATTTTTATTGATATCAAAGAATTTTTCTAGGAAAAATCCCATGAAATTTGCATTTGATCAAAAAGTCTTGTTGTAAAATTGTTGATCCTAATTTTGTACTAATTAAGTAAAAATCTTTGATGTTTTTCACAGGTCTTACCATCACATCAATTCCATTACCCCAATGTCTGTCAATTTCAAATCAAACATTTTTACTTAATCAGTAAAAAATTAAGATCAACCATTTTTCAACAAGACTTTTTGATCAAATGCAAATTTCATGGGGTTCTTCCTAGAAAATTTTTATGATATCAATAAAAATATTAGCTTTGATTTCAAAAACAAAATAAATTAAGTAAAATTTGATATAAATACTGAAAAACTCAAAACATGAGGTTGCACATGGTCATGATATTGATTGGAATGATATTAAAATAATTAAAAAAAAAAAATAATAATAATAAAGTAATTTTCTTCGACTAGATGATAGAAAGAATTCTTTTCTATTAAACAATCAATTTATCAATTAATAATTTTGATTACATTGAACTTAATTAACCCTTAATTAATACTGATTGAAATATTTTCTTTACAGGTATATTAATTTTTTCATACCTTTAGTTATTCCCTATAAATAATCCCTAATGAGGAGGTATACATTGGCCTCGAAACATGTTGGACCCTCGTAGTATAAAAAGGACAGAGAAAGGAAGCCGAAAAGTGATGTTGTTTTAGAATTTTATTTTTTAATTATAAATCTTTTTCCTGCTTATTTTTCAAAAATTATTCATGATAAAATGGAATTCTTTTCAATCTTAATTTAAGAAATTTAAATAGAGAATCTAAACTCATGATTCTTTACAATCTGCAGGGTTTGCTTATGAATAATTTAAGATTTCTTTAAATTGAGTTTACGTAGTTTTACCTCAATTTTATTGTAAGAAATCTTTCTTTTAATTTAAATTTTTTGAAAAAGAATGTATTGAATTTTAGCAATTTTTAGAAAGTTTTAAAAATATTTTGGATTGTTTTCTTGTCCTAGTTAGAAAATTTAATAATCTAAATAGATTAGTATCAGAAACACCCACAAATAATCAAATACTTCAACTCAGAGTGTCTATTCAAATCCTGGAAAACAATTCCCTGAGAATTGCATTTTCAACAAGATAGATGAGTTTTCAACCAAATAGTTAAATTTTGATCTAAAAAAGCTCAGTTTTCAACCAAAAATGGAGTAGTTAAATTTTCAGTAGAAAAAATGAATTTCCCTCCAAAGAAAATATTTTTCAACCAAACTGTTTGGTTAAAATATGAACTGTTATATGATTCGTTGAGAATTCATATTTTTTTTGTGTGAAAAAGTTGATTATTTGAAATACAGTTCAACTAATTTGTAAAACAATTTTTTTTATTGAGGATTCATGATTATAGTTGAAAATTCAACTATTTGCTTTTAAATGAACTTTTATAATAAAAATTCTACCACTTTGTAGAAAAGTCATCTCTTTTGGCTAGAAAATTCAACAATTTGGTAGAAAATTAAACTATTTGATTCAAAATAAAACTTTTTGGTTGAAAAATCATATTTTTGGGTTGAAAAATTCACTTTTTTGTAGATAATTAATACTTTTTAGGTTTAAAATTGATTTTTTTTAATTCATCTATTTTGTTCAAACTTCGTCAAAGTTTTCATCTGAAAATGTAACTATTCTATTTTTTGGGTTAAACCTTATCCTGTAGCCTGGATAAGTTGGAAATTCCACTTTTTTGATAAAACATTAATCTTCTTGGTGAAAAATTCGTTTTTTTTGTTCAAAGTTATTTTTTTATCAGAGTTTTTATGTCAAAACTTAACTATTCCATTATTTGTTGAAACTTTATATAGTATAAGTTAGAAATTAAATTATTTGGTAGAAAATTCATGTATTTTATTGGAAATTCATCTTTTTGTTTGCTGAAAATTCAACTTTTTGGTTGAAAAATCAACTATCTGGTAGAAAATTCATATATTTTGTTAAAAAGTTGTCTTTTTGCGTGAAAAATTATTCTTGTTGATTGAAAGTTCAACCATTTGGTTGAAAATTCTTCTTTCTTGATTGAAAATTATCTTTTTTGTTAAAAATTCATCTTTTCCGAATTAAAAGTCCACTTTTTTCTAAAACATTCGAATTTTAAGCTTAAAAACTTTACTATTTTGTTGAAAATTCGTCTTTCATGGTTAAAAAATGATCTTTCTTGGTTAAAAATTAACTTTTTAGGTGAAAATTTAACTGTCTTCTAAAAAAATGGTATTTTTGTCTTAAAAACTCTAATATTTGATTGAATTTTAATCTTTTTGTTTGAATACTCGACAATTTGCTTAAAAATGCATTATTGTGTGCTGAATGATTTTTGGTCGAAAATTCTTCTATGCTATTACAAATTCATCCTTTTGGATTCAAAATTCATCTTTTATGGTAGAAAAGTCATCCTTCTTGGTTGAAAATTTATCATTCTTGGTTGAAAAGTAACTTTTTCCGTTGAAAATTCAATTATCTGCGAAGAAATTCGTCTTTTTGGCTTGAAAATTTCACTATTTGGTTAAATTTTTAATTATTTTTTGGATACATCACCTCTTTTACTGGAAAGTTCACCTATTTGGCTCTTAATGTAACTGTTTTTTGTTAAATTTTTTTTTTGGAAAGTCCTCTTTTTGTGTTGCCAATTCATATTTTTGAGTAGAAACTCTTTTTTGTTGAAAATTCAATTATTATGTTGAAAATGCAATATATTTCGGCTTGAAATCTTAGGAATTTAAAATGCTTCATATTGAATTCAATATGTTAGCCAATGGCTACGTTACTTTCGTAGAAGGAAAATCTCCTTTTTACAACTTCAAACAGAATTTAATGACATTTTTAAAATCCAAAATTTGTTTGCTGTTCACATAATCATGAACACTTATCCATGTGAATAATTAATTTAGAAAACATTTTTAAAATACCGGTTTTAGCATGAATTTTACTTTCCATGTATTCGAAAATCGAGCTGTGTAATGGAAAATTAACTTGATTTTTTACCCAAAATCTCAAGTTTTCTATCCTAATATTTTAAAAGTATTAAAGTAATTTGGTTGAAAGTTAATTATTCTCTGTCAAAAAGTCTAATATAAAATTTATTGTTAAGAATTCATTCTTTTGGTTAAAAGTTTTAAGCCAGAAAGAGGAATTTTCGACTAAACAATTGAATTTTGAACCAAAGAGGTGAATTTTAAAACAATTGTTGAATTCTCAACAAAATAATTAAATTTCGAAACAAATAATAAAACTTTTAACAGAAGAAAAAGGAATTCTTAACCAAAGATTTATAGTAGACTTTTCAACAGAGAATAATGAACATTCAATCAAAAAAAGTTCGATTTTCTTATCAGTTGGCATTACCAAAAAGACGAATTTTCAAAGGTTTTCACTGAAGGAAGAAAATTTTACCTAAATTGTTGAACCTGCAATGCGAAAGACGAATTTTCTCTATAAAAATTGAATTTATAAACAAAAAATATGTCTTTAGCAAAAAAATATTTTTCCACGAAACTGATGCATTTTTACCAAGAAAAATAAAATTTTGAACAAAGACAATTGTTTTTTTGACCAAAAAAGGCGAATTTTCAACTAAAAAATAGCGATCTTAAAAAAATGCAAAAGTTACATTTTCGGTTGAAAAATTAATTTTAAACCCAAAAAAAACTCTCCGCTCTACAGTTGATTTTCAACCAAAGACATAAGCCTTCATTCAAGAAAATAAATTTTTAACAATGTACTTTAACTTTCACCCAAGTAGATGAATTTTCAATTTAAAAATAATAAATTTCCACAAAATAGTTAAAATTTCAACCAAATAGATGAATTTTCAACTAAAAATATAACTCTTAAAAAAAATGATTTCACGAAAAAAGGATTCAACCAAATATTTCAGATAAAATAGTTGAATACTCAAGCAAAGAAAAATAATTTTCAACCAAAAAGTTGCATTTTCATAAAAAAAAAAGAAATTGCTACCGAAGCGGATGAATTTATAAATCAAGAAGATAAATTAAAAAAACAGTTGAATTTTCTGTTAACAAAGATTTCAGTTGACTTTTCACTATCAAAATATGAATTTTTAACCAAGAAATAAGTTTCTACGAAGAAAATTGAATTTTCAATCCAAAAAAGACGGATTTTTACCCAAAAAGGATGATTTTCTAACAAAATTGTTGAATTCTCTACCCAATAGTTGCATTTTTATCAAAAAAAGATGAAATTTCTCTTAAAACAGATGAATTTTTATTTAAAAAGAAAACAGATTTCTTAAAAATAGTTCAATTTTCATCCGAACTGACTTTTTTAACAGAAAATAAGTTTCTACGAAAAAAATTGAATTTTTCATCCAAAAAACGAATTTCTTTAACCAAAGCGGATGAATTTTTAATGAAATAATTCAACTATTTTGTTGAAAATCCAAGAGAGATGAATTTTGTACTACAACAAATGAATTTTTAATAAGAATAGGACAATTTTTTTTTAATTGAACTTCCATCCAGAGAAGCTTTCAGTTCATTTTTTAACACCAAAATATGAATTCTAAACAAAAATTAAATTTTCTACGAAATAGATTTTTTAACAAAATAGTATTATAGAATTTTCAGCCAAAATTATGACTTTTTAACAGAACAGTTTTATTTTCAACCAGCTTCATTTCTATCCAAGAAAGATGAAATTTCTCGAATTTTGTAATGAAAAAAGAAATTCAAAAAAATAGTTGAATTTTCATCCAGAAAAGATTTCAGTTCTATTTTTAACGCCAAAATATGAAATTCAACCAAAAAGTAAATTTTCTACGAAATAGTTAAATTTTCAACAAAATAGCCGAATTTTTAACCAAAAAGTATGTATTTTCTACAAAATTATTGAATTTTAAGCCAAACAGTTAAATTTTTATCAAAAAAATATAATTTCTGCGAAAGCAGGTGAATTTTGAAATCAGAAAGACAAATTTTCAAAAAAGAGTTGAATTTTCAACCGAACAGTTGCATATTTATTCCAGAAAGATGAAATATTTCTTTTAAAACAGATGAATTAAAAAAAACTTCAAAAGAATAATTAAGTTTCCAGTTCACTTTCCAACACCAAAATAAGAATAGTAAATTATAAGTTAATTTTCTGCTAAATAGTCGAATTTTTCACCAAAAAGTATGACTTGTTAACAAGATTGTTAAATTTTCAACCAAACAGTTGCATTTTTGTCTAAGAAAAATTAAAATTCTACTTGAACAGGTGAATTTTTAAATCAAAAATACAAATGTTCAAAAAACAGGTGACTTTTCATCCAAAAGGATTTCAATCGACTTTTCTACAGAGAAATACAAATTTTAAACAAAAAGTAAATTTTTCAAGAAATATTTGAATTTTCAACACAAAAAGACGAATTTTTCAACACAACAGTTGAATTTGCAAAAAAACGATGTCTTTTTAAGGAAATTGTCAAATATGCAACCAAATAATAAAATTTATAACTAAAAAGATAATCTTCAGGAGAAAGTTTTTGCGAATTTGCAAAAATTACGTACATGAGTGAAGGACCCCCTCCCCCCCTTTGAGCTGTTACGTAATTTAAGTACGGTCCCTTAGGTCCTCGAAGTCCGATATATTATTTTTAAAGGTCTAGGCCCTTTAAAAATTGTCTACAAACCTTTCTCTGGCTTTTTGAGTTGGAATCAAGTTGAGAACTTGAGCAGCCAACAAAGCCTGTTTTGCGAGACTATCCATGGAAGCTCCATCATTTTGAGTTAGACGACGAGCTTTAGATCCTGTTAAAGCGTCGTGTGAAGTAGACCTTGGCTTACGTTGAAGCGGAGCACTTTTAATTGATTCTGGACTAGAATGTCTCATCGAATTAGTGGGAGATTTCACAACCAAATTGTCAACCGATCTTCGGTGTAGAATTTTCTTTCTGAGATCAGCTGGGATGTTTGGAGAAGTTGAGCCAGACGATGAGTTTTCTGAAATTACAAGAAAGACACGATTATTATTTTCATTTTCATTATTATTATCATAAAGAAGAGGTAGAAATTAAATAAAGTTTTCTATAAAAAAAAAAGAAAAGCCTTTCAACTCTGCTGGGATTTGAGCCCAGGACCTTTCGTTTGCCCGATGACTGCTCTTAGGGGCCATCCGAGGGCCAAAATACTCCTAAAAATGCAGTCCAGCGAAGGTGGATTTCTCCGGATTATATCGCACTCTCCTATATTACCTCTAGATGAAGAATTACTCTGGATTACCGGAGATTACTCACGCGAATTTTTAACCAAAAAGGATGACTTTTTAACGAAATTCTTCAATTTTAAGAAACATATATGAACTTTTAATAATATAGTTCGATTTTCAACCAAAAACATGAATTATCAACAAAGAAAGTTAATTTTCTACTGAAAAAGATGATTTTTCAACAAAAAAGATGAGTTTTCAATAAATTAGTTAAATTTTCAACTAAAGTGGTAGATTTTCAACTAAAATGATGAATCTCAAGCCAAAAAAATAACTTTAACAAAATTGTTGAATTTTCTACAAAGAAATTAATTTTTAACCAAAAGAGATAAATTCTCAAAAAAAAATATAATAGCTGATATTTCAACCAAAAAATATTTTGATTTAAAACCAAAAACAGTTGAATTCTACCACATAGTTGAATTTTCAACCAAAAACATGAATTTTTAGCTACGAAAATTAATTTTCTACCGAACAGACGATTTTTCAACAAAATACATGAATTTGTAACCAAATAGTTCACTTTTCAAATATAAAAGATAAATTTCCAACAAAAAATGGAATATTTAATTTTCGACGAGATAGTTCAATTTTCAACCAAATAGATGAATTTTCAACTAAAATGATGAATCTTAAACCAAGAACACGACTTTTTAACAAAACTGTTGAATTTTCTACAAATAAATTACTTTTCAATTAAATGAATTTACAATAAAAAATGGAGTAGTAAAATTCCCAGTTAAAAAAATCGTTTTATAACGAAAAAAATGCAAAATTTCAACACAATGATTACATTTTTCACAAAAATTATTGTTTTTACCAGATAGGTGAATTTTTAATCAAAAAAATTATATTCTCAACCAAGAAAATTAATTTTCTAACGAAAAAGACGGATTTTCAACTAAGAAAGATGAATTTCTAATGAAAAATTGAATAGTCAAACTTTCAGTAAAGAAAATAATTGTCAATCAAAAGAAAACAAATTTTCAAACAAAAAGATGAATGAATTTACAATCAAAAATGAAATAGTGAAATTTTTAGTTTAAAAGTTTTGTTGAAAATTAATTTATTTTATTAAAGACTTATAATTTTAGTTGAAAATTTATTTCTGTGGTTGAAAATATGACTATTTTGTTGAAAATTCTTTTTTTTGTCAATTTTTTTTTTAAGCAGAAATGTAACCTCTATTTTTGATTGCAAATTGATATTTTTAATTCAAATTGATGTTTTTCAGTTGAAAATGCAACTGTTTGGTTGAAAATTAGCCTGTTTTGGTTGAAAAGTAATCTCATGAGTTGAATCTTCGCCTTTATAATTAAAAATTAATTTCTTTGGTTGACGATTGAACTATTTTGTTGAAAATTTATCTGTTTTTAGTTGAAACTCAAAAAATTAATCTTTTGTATTGAAAATTCAGCTGTTTGGTTAAAAGTCTATTTTTGTGTTGAAAATTCATCTGTTTCTTTAAAAATTTAATTATTTTGTTCAATATTTATTTTCTTTGATTGCAAATTAATTTCTTACTAATAATTTACCTATTCAGTGTTTGGTTGATAATTAATCTGTTTGTTTGAAAATTGAACTACCTCAACGAAAATTTATTTTATTTGGTTGACAATAATTTTTTTTTACTGGAAATGTAACTATTCTATTTTTGCTTACGAATTTATTTCTTTGGTTGAAAAATTGAATGCATTTTTAAATTAGGAAGATTAGATTTTTACCAAAAGAAATGAATTTCCAACCAAAAGAGATGAATTTTTAAACCAAAAAGACGAATTTGCAACAAGAGTTAAATTTTCAACCAAAAACTATTTTTCAGCCAAGAAAGAAAAAAAATAACAATTAAATTGTTGAATATTCAAGCTGAAAAGTAAAATTTTCTACAAAACAGTGGAATTTGCAACCTGAAAATATTAACTTTCAACAAAAAAGTTATTTAACAAAAAAGTTCCAAGTCTAAATTGTAATTCTTTTGGAAAATTTACCATTCCAAATCAGAATTATAATTAAAGGGTGGCAGAACAGAATTAGATAACCATCAAATTCGGAATTTTTCAGGAGAGCAAAAAAAACATTTTGTAAAAGTCTAAAAGATCAAACAAAAGTCTACTCTCGAGCGAAAGTGGTTTCGAATTGAGGACAAGTTTGATTAGAAGTTTGATTAGAATATGTGGAAGTTGTCAATATAAAAGTAACACTGACCACAAATAAGAAAAAAAGCTTGACTGCGGATTGCCATAAAAAATGTTATCTTCGGTTTAAATAAAACATAAAAAATAACTTCCCAGACACTGGGTTTCTGAATGCGATTAAAAATCGAAGGTTCATTTTTTTCACAAAAATAAATACGAGCTGCCGAGAAATGGGGACGCTAAATAAGAATAAAAATTATTTGATACAAAAAAAATTATTCTATGCCTAGAAAATCCAAGTTTAGTGTGATTCTTCGCTGAAACTCCTTTAGAAAGTAGAAATTTTCTCTTTTTTTTTCAAAACAAGAATAATAAACAATACTAATTTCAAAAAATATCGACGTGGAAGGAAAAAAAAATATTACTAGTTCAAAATTTTAACGAAAATTACAATTAAATTTGTTTGTTACTAAATATATTAAAAAATGAGAATTCGAACAAATACTTTCAACACAACGTGTATTTGATTTTTGGAAAATTTTTTATGCAATAAACCTATTTTCGAAAAAATGATAATTATCTAGTTCTGTACTCCAATCCTTCAATTTCTCTCAAAATGTTCGTCTTTCAATTTAGAATTATAATTCATTTGGAAAACTCTTTGTTCCAGATCTAAATTATATTTTTTCGTAACTTCTCAGATCTAATTCAAAATTAGTATTTTTTGAAAAAAGACGAATCATTAACCAAATAGATAAATTTTCAATTGAAAAAATTAATAAAAAAAAAGAATTTTCAACAAAACATTTGAATTTTCAACCAAAGAAATTAATTTTCAACTAAAATGATAAATCTTCAATCTTTAATGTTGCACTTTCTACAAAATAGATCATTTTTTTAATGAATAGTTGAATGTTCAACAAAGAAGATAATTTTCTATCACAGACGAAGAATTTTCTACCAGATAGTTAAATTTGCAACTAAAACAGATCATTTTTCAATCAAAAATTAAAATTTTACATTTTCAGTTAAAAAATTAATTTCAAATTAAAAAAACATACGTTTTCAACTAAATATATGAATTTTCAACCACAGAGATTAATTTTCAACTAAAATCATGAATCTGCAGTCTTCAATATTGCATTTTCAACTAAACAGATGAATTTTTAACTAAACGGTTGAATTTTCAACCAAGAAGATTAATTTTAAACCAAAAAAGATAAATTATTAACTTTTAATTAATGACTTTTTAGTCAAAAAAATTAATTAAAAAAAAAAATTAAAAAATATTTGAATTTTTAACCAAAGAAATTAATTTTCAACTAAAATGATAAATCCTGAATCTTCAATGTTGCATTGTCAACAAAATAGATACTTTTTTAAATAAATAGTTGCAGTTTCAATACAGAAGATAATTTTCGAACAAAGAATAATTTTCCACCAGATAGTTAAATTTTCAACTAAAAAAGATTAATTTTTAATAAAAAAATAAATGTTTACTATATGTTTATATGTTTAATATAGGTTATATGTTTAATATATTAATTTTCAACCACAGAGATTAATTTTCAACTAAAATCATGAATCTTCAGTCTTCAATATTGCATTTTCAACTAAATAAATCAATTTTTAACTAAATAGTTGAATTTTCAACCAAGAAGATCAAGTTTCAATAAAAAAGACGGATTATTAACCAAACAGTTAATTTTTCAATAAAAAAATGATAAAAAAAAATTTTCAACAAAATATTTGGATTTCCAACCAAAGAAATTAATTTTAAACTAAAATTATGTATCTTCAATCTTCAATGTTGCATTTTCAAGAAAATAGATAACTTTTTACCAAACAGTTGAATTTTCAACCAAGGATATTTATTTGATTAATTAATTAATTGAATTTAACACAAAAGGAGAATTTACCACCAGATAGTTAAACTTTCAACTAAAAATGAGTAATTTTCAATCAAAAATTAAATTTTTACATTTTAGCTACAAAATTAATTTCAAACAAAAAAATTGCCTGTCCCAACACAGAATCATAATTCTTTTCGAAAATCCCCAGTTCCAAGTCAAAATAGTAATTCTTTTGGAAAATTCCTTATTCTGAATCAGGATTATAATTCTTCTCGAAATTTTCCTTTTCCAAGTCCGAATAATAAGTTTTTTTTGAAAATTCCTTATTCTAGATCTGAATTATATTTTTCTTTCGTAAATTCTCCCATCCAATTCAGAGTTACATATAATTGCATCGGAAAATTTTATAATCCAACTCAAAATTATCGTTTCCCTCGAAAATTCGTTTTAAAAAATCCTGTTTAAAGTTGAGAATTATATTATATAAAAATTTATAGTATATATAAAAATTTTTTCATTGTCCGTTTCACGATTGAACAAACTGAAAGTGATAAAATATCAAAACACTTTTAATAATCATTTTAGTACAATCAAAATTCCGCTCACTGAAAGAAATTCCCGAGTTTTTCCTGGTAAACAAAATTCCCGGTGTCGCGGTTTAGTCTCATAACAGTTTTAAATGATTAATTTATTATTTGAATTATTAATTTGCAATTAACAGTTGAATTAAGAACATTTTAAATCGCGAAGTTCTTTTTGCACTTATTGGAAATAATGATTGGTTTCACAATCGTTTTCAATCTTAATCACGAATCTTAATTCATGAATCCCTTGTCTCTAAAATTACATAACATTGAAATAAATTGTTCCTTTAAATATATGCAATTCAAGTGAGTAAGACTTGAATTTAGATTTTCATTAATTCAAGGCCAATTGGACGAACAATAAATTATGATTATATTCTCATTTTACAAGACAATCAAGTATTGCAGTCGTTAAAGACGAAGCATTTTGCATTCACGTTTTTGTACTAGACTGGAAATTCTGTTTTTTTATCCGGATTTAAAATTTTTCCATTAGCAAAAAGAAAAATAACAGCATCCAATTTTTTCGAATGTGATTCAAGACTCAATTTCCTCCGTCAAGTCAGAATTATAATTATTTTGGAAAATGCCTTGTTCTAATCTTAATAACAATTTTATTCGAAAATTCTCTGATTCAATTCAAAATTATATATAACTTCTTCCTAAAATTTCCTGTTCCAACTCTAAATCAAAATAAAATTCAATTATAATTATTTTTTTTAAACCAGGTATCCAATAAGAATTAGAATTTGTTTGGAAAATTCGCTGAACCATTTAAAAAATATAATTCTCTTTTCAACCAAAAAAGGTTTGTCAATGAAAAAAAAATGCAACCAAATTGTTGAATCTTATAGCCGAAAAGACGAATTTACTACAAACAAGCTAAGTTTTTTACCGAAAAATATGAATTTTTAACAAAAAATTTCATTTTCAACCAAATTCCAAGTAGAAATTGTAATTCTTTTAGAAAATATTCTGTCCCACATCTAAATTATAATTTTTTCAAAAACTCTCCCGAAAATCTTCATTTTACCCAAGAACGCTAATTTTCTGCCAAAAGAGACCAATTTTCAACTAAATAGAAGAATTATCAGTTGAAAATATTAATTTTCAATAAAGTAATTACATTTTCAACCAAAAAAATTAATCTTCAACCAAAAAAATTGATTTCTAACAACGAAGATCAACTTTTAACCAATTCATTGACTTTTCAACCAAAAAAAATTAATATTCAACTAAACATTTGCATTTTTATCCAAAAAATATGAAATTTCTACCAAAAAAGATACATTTTTAAGCCAAGAAACCAGTTTTCAACAAGCGTGTAAAAGTTTCAACCAAAAAGACGAATTTTTACGAAACAGTTGAATTTTCAACCAGAAAATATTCATTTTCAACAAAAAAGTTAATTTTCAAATAAGTTCAGAAGACATGAACATACCAAAGACATCTATAAACCACCTTCAAAATGGACCGCATTACCCAAACATTCCTGGTATGAAGACCACAGATTCAATTTTCAACAGACTAAAATAATTGACAAAACTGATAATTACAGGAAACGTATTCTTTTTATAAAAAGTTATTTGAGAAACAATAAATAATTCTCACATCCCATTCTTTTGTATAAGGTTTTACTGTAAATACTTTCGATTCAATAAGTTTTAAAAATTGTTTTGGACTGTTGTTAATTCTTTTATTATTACAATAATTGATACTGAAAAAATAATAACATATGATAGAAAATATGTCACGAAGAAAAAATAAATTAAATTTATTTGCAGTGTTCGGCAACGAATGTTATTAATAACTAAAAACTGTTTTTCATATTAAAATAATTTAAAAATTCGTAAATTTTAATTACTCATTTAAAATGATAAACCTTCCATATTGCATTTTTAATAAAATATATGAATTTTTAACCAAATAGTTGAGTTTTATAGCCAGAAGGTAAATTTTGTACCACAAAATACGAATTTTCGATCAGGTAGTTCAATATTCAATTAAAAAAAAAATTTTCAACCCAAAATTAAATTTTTACATTTGAAGCTAAAAAAATTATCTAGAAAAAAGAATTTTTAACTAAATATATAAATTTTCAAACGCAGAGATTAATTTTTCAACTAATATGATGAATTTTCAATGTTCAATATTGCATTTTCCACGAAATAGATGCGTTTTTAACAAAATAGATGAATTTTTAACCAAAGAATCGAATTTCCAACCAACTAGATTAATTTTCTACCATAAAAGACGAATTTTTAACCTGGTAGTTAAATGTTCAACTGAATAACATTAATTTTCAACCAAAAATTAAATGTTTACATTTTCAGCTAAAAAAATAATTGAAAAAAATCGGATTTTCAATCAAATATATTACTTTTAAACCTCAGAGATTAATTTTCAATATTGCATTTTCAACAAAACAGATAAATGTTTAACTAAATAGTTGAATTTCCAAGCAAGAACATTAATTTTCTACTACAAAAGACGAATTTTCAATCAGGAAGTTGAATTTTCAACCAAGAAGATCAACTTTTTCCACAAAAGATGAATTTTCAACCAGATAGTTAAATTTTCGAAGACAAAACAAGAATCTTCAACAAAATAGTTGAATTTTCAAGTAAAAAAGATACTTTTTTAACCAAACATGGAATATTCAGATTTTCAGCTAAAAAATTAATTTAAAAACAATTTTCAACACCAGAGATGAATTTTTAACCAAATATTTGAATTTACAACCAAGAACATTAATTTTCTACTACAAAATACGAATTTTCAACCAAGTACTTACATTTTCAACTAAAAAAGCTTAACTTTCAACAAAAAATTAAATGTTTACATTTTTAGCTGAAAAAAAATGATTTTAACCAAAACGACGCATTTTCAATCAAATATACTAACTTTCAACTAAAATTATGAAATTTCAATATTACATTTTCAAGAAAATAGATACATTTTTACCTAGATAGTAGAGGAATTTTTAACTAAAAACGATTAATTTTCATCCAAAAATCAAACGTTTGCACTTTAAGCTGAAAAATTGATGTAAAACCAAAAAAAAAAAAAGAATTTTTGGATAAAATAAATAGATTTTTTACCACACAGAGATTAATTTTTGACTAAAATGATGAACTTTAATGTTCAATATTGCATTTTCAATAAAATATATGAATTTTTAACTAGAATTATGAATCTTTAATATTGGATTTTTAACAAAATATATAAATTTCTAACTACATAGTTGAATTTCCAACCAAGAACATTAATTTTCTACTACAAAAGACGAATTTTCAACCAGGTAGTTGAATTTTCAACCAAGAAGATCAATTAAATTTTCTAAGACAAAACAAGAATCTTCAACAAAATAGTTAAATTTACAACTAAAAAAGATACCTTTTTAACCAAACATGACATATTTAGATTTTCAGCTAAAAAAATTAATTTCAAAACAAATTTCAACAACAGAGATGAATTTTTAACCAAATATTTGAATTTATTAATTTTTTGGACAAAATATATAGATTTTCAAAGACAGAGATTAATTTTTAACTAAAATGACGTATTATCAATGTTCAATATTGTATTTTCAACACAATAGATTCATTTTAAACCAAATAGTTGAGTTTTCAACCAAAAAGGATAATTTTCTAACACAAACTAAAAATTTTCAAGCAGGCAGTTAATTTTTCAACTAAAAAAGTTTAATTTTCAACCAAAAATTAAATGTTTACATTTTTAGCTAAAATATTAATTTCAAACAAAGAAAAAATGAATTTTCAACGAAATATTTGATTTTTTTTCCGTAGATCTTCTGATTTGAAAATATTTTACAAGGATTTCTCAAATATTTGAAGTATTTCAATAATTTCACAAAATTTTGAAAGTTCATATAGATTTCAAAAATTTTCTAAATTACAGAAAGAATTCAAAAAAATATCAAAAGATTTCACAAAGATTCCAAATATATTACAATTTAAAAAAGACGAATAATTAAACAAATTGTTTAATTTTCAATCAAGAAGATTAATTTTCTAACACAAAAGAAGAATTTTCAACCAGATAGTTAAATTGAAAAAAAAACACATTTTCAACCAAAAATGGAATACATATTTAGATTTTCATGTAAAGAAAAATTAATTTCAAAACAATTTTCAACCACACAGATGAATTCTCAACTAAAATGACGAATTTTCAATGTTCAATATTGCACTTTCAACAAAATAGATTAATTTTTAACCAAATAGTTGTGTTTTCAAGCAAGAAGATAAATTTTCTACCACAAAAGACGAATTTTTAACCAGGTAGTTAAATTTTCAACTTTAAAAGGTTAATTGTCAACCAAAATAATAATTTTTTTCGTTTTTCTGTTCTGAAAATATTTCACAAAAATTTCACAATATTTGAAAAATTTAACTTATTTCACAGAAATTTCAAAGATTCATAAAGATTTCAAAAGTTTTCTAGATTTAAAAAAGATTTCGCAAAAATAAATGGTTTCACAAAAATTTCAAAAGATTTTACAGACTTCAACAATTCGCCAAAGACGAAGAATTTTGTATGTTCGTTTTTGCACTAAAATGGAAATTTTGTACCTTTTCCATCCGGAGTTCTAGGATTGTCAGAGTCATAATACTGAATAAGAGCATAAACCTCATTAGGATTATAATTCATTTTTTCCATTTGCAAAAAGAAATATGACAAGTATTTCCCTTTGGTGAAATAATCTTCTTTCAAATTGTGTTCTCCTTTTTCAACATCTATCAAACGCTCATATTCATCACTAAAATCATCAGAATCTGTTATAGAATAATCACTATCATCACTACTATCATCGACACTCTTGGCCTCTTTTATAATAAACTTTCTAGTTTTACTCCCAGATTTATCTTCAACATCAAATTTCTTCAAATGTGATTTAAGACCCACTTTAGGGGTAGAAACTGGACTTTTATTTCCATCAGAAATCTCAGGTGTCATATTTTTATCAGATTCACTATCGATTTTATTTGTTGTATTTGTAGGTTCTCTCTTTCCTTGATCCAAGTCAGTGGCATTTTCAGATCTTTTCGAACTCGAGGCTTCTTGTGAAAAATTGATGTCACCTTCCTTATATCTGTATTTAGCACGACACTGATCTTTATCAGTATCTTCGTCTCTGAGTTTTTTTCTGAAAGAGTGGACAATTTTATTTAGAAAACTTCTTTTCTTCTTTCGAGGTGATACTTCGGAATCAGACATTCTATGAAAATAACATATGTCTCGCAATCAGTATGCAGTTTCTTATCACTTTCTAGTTTTGATAAAAATTCGATATTCTGTCTGCGAAACGTCTGCTTTAAAGTATGCAATTGCAACACAGCTGTGACCAACTATGATTGCGACTATGGGACCAACTAGTTCTACTTTTCCAAGTTCCGTTACACTCAGTTGCACCAAAGAAGTGGAAAACACTCCCACAACTCCCTAATGAATATATGTTCGTTCAGCAGAGGGGATTTGCAATCTGGAGGGGAAAGAAGCTTCAAGGTCTGGTACTGATTCACATCATTATTGAAGATTAAAGTAGAAGTATCACTTCGAGGGGGGAAAGCATCTAGCTCTTCCTATTTTGGAATATATACTATCAAATAATCAGGTTATAAAAAGAGAAAATCATTATTTATCTGTGTTTTGCATGACAAAAGACGAATTTTCAACCAGATGATTAGATTTTCAACTAAAAATTTCTTTCAAACAAAAAAAAAAAACGAATTTTCAACAAAGTAATTGGAATTTTAACCACAGAGATTAATTCTCAACTAAAATGATGAATCTTCAATTTTCAATATTTCATTTTTAACGAAGCAG
>CAKNXH010071522.1:0-19047 GCA_932178445.1 Andricus quercusramuli | reverse complement strand
CATTTTAAATTGGTCTCTATGGTAGAAAATCAATCTTTATGGTAGACCTTTTTTTACTAAAAGTTTAACTATTTGGTTTAAGAATGATATATTCTGTTAAAAAATCACCTTTTCAATGAAAAAAGTAACTTTGTTAACTGAAAATTGGTCTATTTGGTTGAAATGTTAACAATTTTGTTGAAAATCATTTTTTTGTTGTGTTGAAAATCAAATTTTTTACTGAAAATTTAATTCTATGGTTTAAAATTTATGTAATTTGTTAAAACTTTTTATTTGGTTTAAAATTCATATATTTTGTTGAAAATTCGTTTTTTTGTTGAAAATTAATTTTTTTACTGAAAATTTAATTCTTTGGTTTAAAATTTATGTATTTTGTTAAAACTTCTTATTTGGTAGAAAATTAACTTCATTAACTGAAAATTTAACTATTTGGTTTAGAATTTATGTATTTTATTGAAAATTCATCTTTTTTATAGCAAATAACCTTTATTAATTGAAAATTCAACTTTTTGGTAGAAAATTTATGTATCTCATTTTAAATTGGTCTCTATGGTAGAAAATCAATCTTTATGGTAGACATTTTTTTACTAGGTAAAAATTTAACTATTTGGTTTAAGAATGATATATTCAAATGAAAAATCACATTTTTAATGGAAAAAGTAACTTTGTTAACTGAAAATTGGTCTGTTTGGTTGAAATGTTAACAATTTTGTTGAAAATTATTTTTTTTTAGTGTTGAAAATCAAATTTTTTACTGAAAATTTAATTCTATGGTTTAAAATTTATGTATTTTGTTGAAACGTCTTATTTGGTAGAAAATTAACTTTATTAACTGTAAATTTAACTATTTGGTTGAAAGTTGATATATTTTGTTGAAAATTCGTTTTCTTGCATATAAAACAGTCTTCATGGTAGAAAATTAATTTTTTATTGAAAAATCAACTATTATATTTAAAATTGATCTATTTTGTTGAAATACCATATTTTTACTTGAAATATTAGGAATTGAAAGCGATTTAAATTTAATTTAACACAGTATTCACAAATTTTTTTTTTTTTTTAAAGAATTTATTTCCCTATCCAGAGTTCCACTGTTTTTCCGAGCTTCTTGTAATTATGGGGTAGGAGTCTACATACAAATGGTATCAAGTCCGAAATTAGAACAATTTTTGGCCCTGATTTCAATTCATCCTTGAACAAACTTGATAAAAATACATAAAACAACAATAGAATACCTTTACTCTTGTGCCTGGTAGGAAGATCCTTCGGCAGGTCAAGATTTCGAACGATCCTCTTGATATCGTGAATCCTCTCCTTGACTTTATCCTGATGGGCGGTTAAATGTGAAGTAACAAAAAGGAAACTAGTCCCAAAAATAATCAACGCCAGAGCAACGGCCCCTTTGGTTCGAAAGGCGCTTCCGGTCCTTGTTGAAAAGCTATCCTCTTCCGGAATCGAGCAAAACCAAATTAAATCTCTTCGGAGGAAAAGAGCCAGGTGCAGTGTTCCAAGACCTGCACTTGTTAATAAAACGTGCGATGGACCCAAAGTTTCTTGCAAAGCAGCTTCCCATTCGCTTTTTTCTGAACAAGATTCCTGAGTTCCAATCACAAGCATATCAGGAACCGTTTCGATATCCGGTGGTAACATGAAATCGTTCAATTCCTTCGGCGGGGTCTGGCCATTCATGTTCCAGGTGCCAATAAAAATTTTTATTTCCCTATTCGGTAGAACCTTTTCCAATTCCACAGGCCCTAGGAGAGAATTGGCTGCGACTCTTCCATGTAGATAATTCCTGCACAAAAAAAGGAGATTTAATATAATCAAATACTTTTTAATTACGATTGAAAATAATTCCATTTTATTATGAATAATTTTTGCAAAATAAGCAGGAAAATGATTCGTAATCAAAAAATAAAATTCCAAAACAAACCCACTTTTTGGCACATTAGAGACAAAAATAACATAATGAAAAAAGAGGGAGAAAAAGGGAAAAGTCAACTTTTTCCTTTCGCCGTCTTTTTTATACTACGAGGGGACCAACATGTTTCGGGGCCAATTTATACTTCCTCATCAGGGATTATTTATAGGGAATAACCAAAGGTATGAACAAATTAATATACCTGTAAAGAAAATATTTCAATCAGTATTAATTAAAAATTAATTAAGTTCAATGTAATCAAAACCTTCTCTTTTTGTAAATAACATCTCCATGAATTCTCTATTTTTCTGATTTTTTTTCATGATAAAGAATTTTAATATCATTCCAATCAAAATCATGATCATGTGTAACCTTATTTTATGAGTTTTTCAATATTTATATCAAATTTTACTTTATTTCTTTTGCTTTTGGAATCCAAGCTAACATTTTTATTGATATCAAAGAATTTTTCTAGGAAAAATCCCATGAAATTTGCATTTGATCAAAAAGTCTTGTTGTAAAATTGTTGATCCTAATTTTGTACTAATTAAGTAAAAATCTTTGATGTTTTTCACAGGTCTTACCATCACATCAATTCCATTACCCCAATGTCTGTCAATTTCAAATCAAACATTTTTACTTAATCAGTAAAAAATTAAGATCAACCATTTTTCAACAAGACTTTTTGATCAAATGCAAATTTCATGGGGTTCTTCCTAGAAAATTTTTATGATATCAATAAAAATATTAGCTTTGATTTCAAAAACAAAATAAATTAAGTAAAATTTGATATAAATACTGAAAAACTCAAAACATGAGGTTGCACATGGTCATGATATTGATTGGAATGATATTAAAATAATTAAAAAAAAAAAATAATAATAATAAAGTAATTTTCTTCGACTAGATGATAGAAAGAATTCTTTTCTATTAAACAATCAATTTATCAATTAATAATTTTGATTACATTGAACTTAATTAACCCTTAATTAATACTGATTGAAATATTTTCTTTACAGGTATATTAATTTTTTCATACCTTTAGTTATTCCCTATAAATAATCCCTAATGAGGAGGTATACATTGGCCTCGAAACATGTTGGACCCTCGTAGTATAAAAAGGACAGAGAAAGGAAGCCGAAAAGTGATGTTGTTTTAGAATTTTATTTTTTAATTATAAATCTTTTTCCTGCTTATTTTTCAAAAATTATTCATGATAAAATGGAATTCTTTTCAATCTTAATTTAAGAAATTTAAATAGAGAATCTAAACTCATGATTCTTTACAATCTGCAGGGTTTGCTTATGAATAATTTAAGATTTCTTTAAATTGAGTTTACGTAGTTTTACCTCAATTTTATTGTAAGAAATCTTTCTTTTAATTTAAATTTTTTGAAAAAGAATGTATTGAATTTTAGCAATTTTTAGAAAGTTTTAAAAATATTTTGGATTGTTTTCTTGTCCTAGTTAGAAAATTTAATAATCTAAATAGATTAGTATCAGAAACACCCACAAATAATCAAATACTTCAACTCAGAGTGTCTATTCAAATCCTGGAAAACAATTCCCTGAGAATTGCATTTTCAACAAGATAGATGAGTTTTCAACCAAATAGTTAAATTTTGATCTAAAAAAGCTCAGTTTTCAACCAAAAATGGAGTAGTTAAATTTTCAGTAGAAAAAATGAATTTCCCTCCAAAGAAAATATTTTTCAACCAAACTGTTTGGTTAAAATATGAACTGTTATATGATTCGTTGAGAATTCATATTTTTTTTGTGTGAAAAAGTTGATTATTTGAAATACAGTTCAACTAATTTGTAAAACAATTTTTTTTATTGAGGATTCATGATTATAGTTGAAAATTCAACTATTTGCTTTTAAATGAACTTTTATAATAAAAATTCTACCACTTTGTAGAAAAGTCATCTCTTTTGGCTAGAAAATTCAACAATTTGGTAGAAAATTAAACTATTTGATTCAAAATAAAACTTTTTGGTTGAAAAATCATATTTTTGGGTTGAAAAATTCACTTTTTTGTAGATAATTAATACTTTTTAGGTTTAAAATTGATTTTTTTTAATTCATCTATTTTGTTCAAACTTCGTCAAAGTTTTCATCTGAAAATGTAACTATTCTATTTTTTGGGTTAAACCTTATCCTGTAGCCTGGATAAGTTGGAAATTCCACTTTTTTGATAAAACATTAATCTTCTTGGTGAAAAATTCGTTTTTTTTGTTCAAAGTTATTTTTTTATCAGAGTTTTTATGTCAAAACTTAACTATTCCATTATTTGTTGAAACTTTATATAGTATAAGTTAGAAATTAAATTATTTGGTAGAAAATTCATGTATTTTATTGGAAATTCATCTTTTTGTTTGCTGAAAATTCAACTTTTTGGTTGAAAAATCAACTATCTGGTAGAAAATTCATATATTTTGTTAAAAAGTTGTCTTTTTGCGTGAAAAATTATTCTTGTTGATTGAAAGTTCAACCATTTGGTTGAAAATTCTTCTTTCTTGATTGAAAATTATCTTTTTTGTTAAAAATTCATCTTTTCCGAATTAAAAGTCCACTTTTTTCTAAAACATTCGAATTTTAAGCTTAAAAACTTTACTATTTTGTTGAAAATTCGTCTTTCATGGTTAAAAAATGATCTTTCTTGGTTAAAAATTAACTTTTTAGGTGAAAATTTAACTGTCTTCTAAAAAAATGGTATTTTTGTCTTAAAAACTCTAATATTTGATTGAATTTTAATCTTTTTGTTTGAATACTCGACAATTTGCTTAAAAATGCATTATTGTGTGCTGAATGATTTTTGGTCGAAAATTCTTCTATGCTATTACAAATTCATCCTTTTGGATTCAAAATTCATCTTTTATGGTAGAAAAGTCATCCTTCTTGGTTGAAAATTTATCATTCTTGGTTGAAAAGTAACTTTTTCCGTTGAAAATTCAATTATCTGCGAAGAAATTCGTCTTTTTGGCTTGAAAATTTCACTATTTGGTTAAATTTTTAATTATTTTTTGGATACATCACCTCTTTTACTGGAAAGTTCACCTATTTGGCTCTTAATGTAACTGTTTTTTGTTAAATTTTTTTTTTGGAAAGTCCTCTTTTTGTGTTGCCAATTCATATTTTTGAGTAGAAACTCTTTTTTGTTGAAAATTCAATTATTATGTTGAAAATGCAATATATTTCGGCTTGAAATCTTAGGAATTTAAAATGCTTCATATTGAATTCAATATGTTAGCCAATGGCTACGTTACTTTCGTAGAAGGAAAATCTCCTTTTTACAACTTCAAACAGAATTTAATGACATTTTTAAAATCCAAAATTTGTTTGCTGTTCACATAATCATGAACACTTATCCATGTGAATAATTAATTTAGAAAACATTTTTAAAATACCGGTTTTAGCATGAATTTTACTTTCCATGTATTCGAAAATCGAGCTGTGTAATGGAAAATTAACTTGATTTTTTACCCAAAATCTCAAGTTTTCTATCCTAATATTTTAAAAGTATTAAAGTAATTTGGTTGAAAGTTAATTATTCTCTGTCAAAAAGTCTAATATAAAATTTATTGTTAAGAATTCATTCTTTTGGTTAAAAGTTTTAAGCCAGAAAGAGGAATTTTCGACTAAACAATTGAATTTTGAACCAAAGAGGTGAATTTTAAAACAATTGTTGAATTCTCAACAAAATAATTAAATTTCGAAACAAATAATAAAACTTTTAACAGAAGAAAAAGGAATTCTTAACCAAAGATTTATAGTAGACTTTTCAACAGAGAATAATGAACATTCAATCAAAAAAAGTTCGATTTTCTTATCAGTTGGCATTACCAAAAAGACGAATTTTCAAAGGTTTTCACTGAAGGAAGAAAATTTTACCTAAATTGTTGAACCTGCAATGCGAAAGACGAATTTTCTCTATAAAAATTGAATTTATAAACAAAAAATATGTCTTTAGCAAAAAAATATTTTTCCACGAAACTGATGCATTTTTACCAAGAAAAACAAAATTTTGAACAAAGACAATTGTTTTTTTGACCAAAAAAGGCGAATTTTCAACTAAAAAATAGCGATCTTAAAAAAATGCAAAAGTTACATTTTCGGTTGAAAAATTAATTTTAAACCCAAAAAAAACTCTCCGCTCTACAGTTGATTTTCAACCAAAGACATAAGCCTTCATTCAAGAAAATAAATTTTTAACAATGTACTTTAACTTTCACCCAAGTAGATGAATTTTCAATTTAAAAATAATAAATTTCCACAAAATAGTTAAAATTTCAACCAAATAGATGAATTTTCAACTAAAAATATAACTCTTAAAAAAAATGATTTCACGAAAAAAGGATTCAACCAAATATTTCAGATAAAATAGTTGAATACTCAAGCAAAGAAAAATAATTTTCAACCAAAAAGTTGCATTTTCATAAAAAAAAAAGAAATTGCTACCGAAGCGGATGAATTTATAAATCAAGAAGATAAATTAAAAAAACAGTTGAATTTTCTGTTAACAAAGATTTCAGTTGACTTTTCACTATCAAAATATGAATTTTTAACCAAGAAATAAGTTTCTACGAAGAAAATTGAATTTTCAATCCAAAAAAGACGGATTTTTACCCAAAAAGGATGATTTTCTAACAAAATTGTTGAATTCTCTACCCAATAGTTGCATTTTTATCAAAAAAAGATGAAATTTCTCTTAAAACAGATGAATTTTTATTTAAAAAGAAAACAGATTTCTTAAAAATAGTTCAATTTTCATCCGAACTGACTTTTTTAACAGAAAATAAGTTTCTACGAAAAAAATTGAATTTTTCATCCAAAAAACGAATTTCTTTAACCAAAGCGGATGAATTTTTAATGAAATAATTCAACTATTTTGTTGAAAATCCAAGAGAGATGAATTTTGTACTACAACAAATGAATTTTTAATAAGAATAGGACAATTTTTTTTTAATTGAACTTCCATCCAGAGAAGCTTTCAGTTCATTTTTTAACACCAAAATATGAATTCTAAACAAAAATTAAATTTTCTACGAAATAGATTTTTTAACAAAATAGTATTATAGAATTTTCAGCCAAAATTATGACTTTTTAACAGAACAGTTTTATTTTCAACCAGCTTCATTTCTATCCAAGAAAGATGAAATTTCTCGAATTTTGTAATGAAAAAAGAAATTCAAAAAAATAGTTGAATTTTCATCCAGAAAAGATTTCAGTTCTATTTTTAACGCCAAAATATGAAATTCAACCAAAAAGTAAATTTTCTACGAAATAGTTAAATTTTCAACAAAATAGCCGAATTTTTAACCAAAAAGTATGTATTTTCTACAAAATTATTGAATTTTAAGCCAAACAGTTAAATTTTTATCAAAAAAATATAATTTCTGCGAAAGCAGGTGAATTTTGAAATCAGAAAGACAAATTTTCAAAAAAGAGTTGAATTTTCAACCGAACAGTTGCATATTTATTCCAGAAAGATGAAATATTTCTTTTAAAACAGATGAATTAAAAAAAACTTCAAAAGAATAATTAAGTTTCCAGTTCACTTTCCAACACCAAAATAAGAATAGTAAATTATAAGTTAATTTTCTGCTAAATAGTCGAATTTTTCACCAAAAAGTATGACTTGTTAACAAGATTGTTAAATTTTCAACCAAACAGTTTCATTTTTGTCTAAGAAAAATTAAAATTCTACTTGAACAGGTGAATTTTTAAATCAAAAATACAAATGTTCAAAAAACAGGTGACTTTTCATCCAAAAGGATTTCAATCGACTTTTCTACAGAGAAATACAAATTTTAAACAAAAAGTAAATTTTTCAAGAAATATTTGAATTTTCAACACAAAAAGACGAATTTTTCAACACAACAGTTGAATTTGCAAAAAAACGATGTCTTTTTAAGGAAATTGTCAAATATGCAACCAAATAATAAAATTTATAACTAAAAAGATAATCTTCAGGAGAAAGTTTTTGCGAATTTGCAAAAATTACGTACATGAGTGAAGGACCCCCTCCCCCCCTTTGAGCTGTTACGTAATTTAAGTACGGTCCCTTAGGTCCTCGAAGTCCGATATATTATTTTTAAAGGTCTAGGCCCTTTAAAAATTGTCTACAAACCTTTCTCTGGCTTTTTGAGTTGGAATCAAGTTGAGAACTTGAGCAGCCAACAAAGCCTGTTTTGCGAGACTATCCATGGAAGCTCCATCATTTTGAGTTAGACGACGAGCTTTAGATCCTGTTAAAGCGTCGTGTGAAGTAGACCTTGGCTTACGTTGAAGCGGAGCACTTTTAATTGATTCTGGACTAGAATGTCTCATCGAATTAGTGGGAGATTTCACAACCAAATTGTCAACCGATCTTCGGTGTAGAATTTTCTTTCTGAGATCAGCTGGGATGTTTGGAGAAGTTGAGCCAGACGATGAGTTTTCTGAAATTACAAGAAAGACACGATTATTATTTTCATTTTCATTATTATTATCATAAAGAAGAGGTAGAAATTAAATAAAGTTTTCTATAAAAAAAAAAGAAAAGCCTTTCAACTCTGCTGGGATTTGAGCCCAGGACCTTTCGTTTGCCCGATGACTGCTCTTAGGGGCCATCCGAGGGCCAAAATACTCCTAAAAATGCAGTCCAGCGAAGGTGGATTTCTCCGGATTATATCGCACTCTCCTATATTACCTCTAGATGAAGAATTACTCTGGATTACCGGAGATTACTCACGCGAATTTTTAACCAAAAAGGATGACTTTTTAACGAAATTCTTCAATTTTAAGAAACATATATGAACTTTTAATAATATAGTTCGATTTTCAACCAAAAACATGAATTATCAACAAAGAAAGTTAATTTTCTACTGAAAAAGATGATTTTTCAACAAAAAAGATGAGTTTTCAATAAATTAGTTAAATTTTCAACTAAAGTGGTAGATTTTCAACTAAAATGATGAATCTCAAGCCAAAAAAATAACTTTAACAAAATTGTTGAATTTTCTACAAAGAAATTAATTTTTAACCAAAAGAGATAAATTCTCAAAAAAAAATATAATAGCTGATATTTCAACCAAAAAATATTTTGATTTAAAACCAAAAACAGTTGAATTCTACCACATAGTTGAATTTTCAACCAAAAACATGAATTTTTAGCTACGAAAATTAATTTTCTACCGAACAGACGATTTTTCAACAAAATACATGAATTTGTAACCAAATAGTTCACTTTTCAAATATAAAAGATAAATTTCCAACAAAAAATGGAATATTTAATTTTCGACGAGATAGTTCAATTTTCAACCAAATAGATGAATTTTCAACTAAAATGATGAATCTTAAACCAAGAACACGACTTTTTAACAAAACTGTTGAATTTTCTACAAATAAATTACTTTTCAATTAAATGAATTTACAATAAAAAATGGAGTAGTAAAATTCCCAGTTAAAAAAATCGTTTTATAACGAAAAAAATGCAAAATTTCAACACAATGATTACATTTTTCACAAAAATTATTGTTTTTACCAGATAGGTGAATTTTTAATCAAAAAAATTATATTCTCAACCAAGAAAATTAATTTTCTAACGAAAAAGACGGATTTTCAACTAAGAAAGATGAATTTCTAATGAAAAATTGAATAGTCAAACTTTCAGTAAAGAAAATAATTGTCAATCAAAAGAAAACAAATTTTCAAACAAAAAGATGAATGAATTTACAATCAAAAATGAAATAGTGAAATTTTTAGTTTAAAAGTTTTGTTGAAAATTAATTTATTTTATTAAAGACTTATAATTTTAGTTGAAAATTTATTTCTGTGGTTGAAAATATGACTATTTTGTTGAAAATTCTTTTTTTTGTCAATTTTTTTTTTAAGCAGAAATGTAACCTCTATTTTTGATTGCAAATTGATATTTTTAATTCAAATTGATGTTTTTCAGTTGAAAATGCAACTGTTTGGTTGAAAATTAGCCTGTTTTGGTTGAAAAGTAATCTCATGAGTTGAATCTTCGCCTTTATAATTAAAAATTAATTTCTTTGGTTGACGATTGAACTATTTTGTTGAAAATTTATCTGTTTTTAGTTGAAACTCAAAAAATTAATCTTTTGTATTGAAAATTCAGCTGTTTGGTTAAAAGTCTATTTTTGTGTTGAAAATTCATCTGTTTCTTTAAAAATTTAATTATTTTGTTCAATATTTATTTTCTTTGATTGCAAATTAATTTCTTACTAATAATTTACCTATTCAGTGTTTGGTTGATAATTAATCTGTTTGTTTGAAAATTGAACTACCTCAACGAAAATTTATTTTATTTGGTTGACAATAATTTTTTTTTACTGGAAATGTAACTATTCTATTTTTGCTTACGAATTTATTTCTTTGGTTGAAAAATTGAATGCATTTTTAAATTAGGAAGATTAGATTTTTACCAAAAGAAATGAATTTCCAACCAAAAGAGATGAATTTTTAAACCAAAAAGACGAATTTGCAACAAGAGTTAAATTTTCAACCAAAAACTATTTTTCAGCCAAGAAAGAAAAAAAATAACAATTAAATTGTTGAATATTCAAGCTGAAAAGTAAAATTTTCTACAAAACAGTGGAATTTGCAACCTGAAAATATTAACTTTCAACAAAAAAGTTATTTAACAAAAAAGTTCCAAGTCTAAATTGTAATTCTTTTGGAAAATTTACCATTCCAAATCAGAATTATAATTAAAGGGTGGCAGAACAGAATTAGATAACCATCAAATTCGGAATTTTTCAGGAGAGCAAAAAAAACATTTTGTAAAAGTCTAAAAGATCAAACAAAAGTCTACTCTCGAGCGAAAGTGGTTTCGAATTGAGGACAAGTTTGATTAGAAGTTTGATTAGAATATGTGGAAGTTGTCAATATAAAAGTAACACTGACCACAAATAAGAAAAAAAGCTTGACTGCGGATTGCCATAAAAAATGTTATCTTCGGTTTAAATAAAACATAAAAAATAACTTCCCAGACACTGGGTTTCTGAATGCGATTAAAAATCGAAGGTTCATTTTTTTCACAAAAATAAATACGAGCTGCCGAGAAATGGGGACGCTAAATAAGAATAAAAATTATTTGATACAAAAAAAATTATTCTATGCCTAGAAAATCCAAGTTTAGTGTGATTCTTCGCTGAAACTCCTTTAGAAAGTAGAAATTTTCTCTTTTTTTTTCAAAACAAGAATAATAAACAATACTAATTTCAAAAAATATCGACGTGGAAGGAAAAAAAAATATTACTAGTTCAAAATTTTAACGAAAATTACAATTAAATTTGTTTGTTACTAAATATATTAAAAAATGAGAATTCGAACAAATACTTTCAACACAACGTGTATTTGATTTTTGGAAAATTTTTTATGCAATAAACCTATTTTCGAAAAAATGATAATTATCTAGTTCTGTACTCCAATCCTTCAATTTCTCTCAAAATGTTCGTCTTTCAATTTAGAATTATAATTCATTTGGAAAACTCTTTGTTCCAGATCTAAATTATATTTTTTCGTAACTTCTCAGATCTAATTCAAAATTAGTATTTTTTGAAAAAAGACGAATCATTAACCAAATAGATAAATTTTCAATTGAAAAAATTAATAAAAAAAAAGAATTTTCAACAAAACATTTGAATTTTCAACCAAAGAAATTAATTTTCAACTAAAATGATAAATCTTCAATCTTTAATGTTGCACTTTCTACAAAATAGATCATTTTTTTAATGAATAGTTGAATGTTCAACAAAGAAGATAATTTTCTATCACAGACGAAGAATTTTCTACCAGATAGTTAAATTTGCAACTAAAACAGATCATTTTTCAATCAAAAATTAAAATTTTACATTTTCAGTTAAAAAATTAATTTCAAATTAAAAAAACATACGTTTTCAACTAAATATATGAATTTTCAACCACAGAGATTAATTTTCAACTAAAATCATGAATCTGCAGTCTTCAATATTGCATTTTCAACTAAACAGATGAATTTTTAACTAAACGGTTGAATTTTCAACCAAGAAGATTAATTTTAAACCAAAAAAGATAAATTATTAACTTTTAATTAATGACTTTTTAGTCAAAAAAATTAATTAAAAAAAAAAATTAAAAAATATTTGAATTTTTAACCAAAGAAATTAATTTTCAACTAAAATGATAAATCCTGAATCTTCAATGTTGCATTGTCAACAAAATAGATACTTTTTTAAATAAATAGTTGCAGTTTCAATACAGAAGATAATTTTCGAACAAAGAATAATTTTCCACCAGATAGTTAAATTTTCAACTAAAAAAGATTAATTTTTAATAAAAAAATAAATGTTTACTATATGTTTATATGTTTAATATAGGTTATATGTTTAATATATTAATTTTCAACCACAGAGATTAATTTTCAACTAAAATCATGAATCTTCAGTCTTCAATATTGCATTTTCAACTAAATAAATCAATTTTTAACTAAATAGTTGAATTTTCAACCAAGAAGATCAAGTTTCAATAAAAAAGACGGATTATTAACCAAACAGTTAATTTTTCAATAAGAAAATGATAAAAAAAAATTTTCAACAAAATATTTGGATTTCCAACCAAAGAAATTAATTTTAAACTAAAATTATGTATCTTCAATCTTCAATGTTGCATTTTCAAGAAAATAGATAACTTTTTACCAAACAGTTGAATTTTCAACCAAGGATATTTATTTGATTAATTAATTAATTGAATTTAACACAAAAGGAGAATTTACCACCAGATAGTTAAACTTTCAACTAAAAATGAGTAATTTTCAATCAAAAATTAAATTTTTACATTTTAGCTACAAAATTAATTTCAAACAAAAAAATTGCCTGTCCCAACACAGAATCATAATTCTTTTCGAAAATCCCCAGTTCCAAGTCAAAATAGTAATTCTTTTGGAAAATTCCTTATTCTGAATCAGGATTATAATTCTTCTCGAAATTTTCCTTTTCCAAGTCCGAATAATAAGTTTTTTTTTGAAAATTCCTTATTCTAGATCTGAATTATATTTTTCTTTCGTAAATTCTCCCATCCAATTCAGAGTTACATATAATTGCATTGGAAAATTTTATAATCCAACTCAAAATTATCGTTTCCCTCGAAAATTCGTTTAAAAAAATCCTGTTTAAAGTTGAGAATTATATTATATAAAAATTTATAGTATATATAAAAATTTTTTCATTGTCCGTTTCACGATTGAACAAACTGAAAGTGATAAAATATCAAAACACTTTTAATAATCATTTTAGTACAATCAAAATTCCGCTCACTGAAACAAATTCCCGAGTTTTTCCTGGTAAACAAAATTCCCGGTGTCGCGGTTTAGTCTCATAACAGTTTTAAATGATTAATTTATTATTTGAATTATTAATTTGCAATTAACAGTTGAATTAAGAACATTTTAAATCGCGAAGTTCTTTTTGCACTTATTGGAAATAATGATTGGTTTCACAATCGTTTTCAATCTTAATCACGAATCTTAATTCATGAATCCCTTGTCTCTAAAATTACATAACATTGAAATAAATTGTTCCTTTAAATATATGCAATTCAAGTGAGTAAGACTTGAATTTAGATTTTCATTAATTCAAGGCCAATTGGACGAACAATAAATTATGATTATATTCTCATTTTACAAGACAATCAAGTATTGCAGTCGTTAAAGACGAAGCATTTTGCATTCACGTTTTTGTACTAGACTGGAAATTCTGTTTTTTTATCCGGATTTAAAATTTTTCCATTAGCAAAAAGAAAAATAACAGCATCCAATTTTTTCGAATGTGATTCAAGACTCAATTTCCTCCGTCAAGTCAGAATTATAATTATTTTGGAAAATGCCTTGTTCTAATCTTAATAACAATTTTATTCGAAAATTCTCTGATTCAATTCAAAATTATATATAACTTCTTCCTAAAATTTCCTGTTCCAACTCTAAATCAAAATAAAATTCAATTATAATTATTTTTTTTAAACCAGGTATCCAATAAGAATTAGAATTTGTTTGGAAAATTCGCTGAACCATTTAAAAAATATAATTCTCTTTTCAACCAAAAAAGGTTTGTCAATGAAAAAAAAATGCAACCAAATTGTTGAATCTTATAGCCGAAAAGACGAATTTACTACAAACAAGCTAAGTTTTTTACTGAAAAATATGAATTTTTAACAAAAAATTTCATTTTCAACCAAATTCCAAGTAGAAATTGTAATTCTTTTAGAAAATATTCTGTCCCACATCTAAATTATAATTTTTTCAAAAACTCTCCCGAAAATCTTCATTTTACCCAAGAACGCTAATTTTCTGCCAAAAGAGACCAATTTTCAACTAAATAGAAGAATTATCAGTTGAAAATATTAATTTTCAATAAAGTAATTACATTTTCAACCAAAAAAATTAATCTTCAACCAAAAAAATTGATTTCTAACAACGAAGATCAACTTTTAACCAATTCATTGACTTTTCAACCAAAAAAAATTAATATTCAACTAAACATTTGCATTTTTATCCAAAAAATATGAAATTTCTACCAAAAAAGATACATTTTTAAGCCAAGAAACCAGTTTTCAACAAGCGTGTAAAAGTTTCAACCAAAAAGACGAATTTTTACGAAACAGTTGAATTTTCAACCAGAAAATATTCATTTTCAACAAAAAAGTTAATTTTCAAATAAGTTCAGAAGACATGAACATACCAAAGACATCTATAAACCACCTTCAAAATGGACCGCATGATCCAAACATTCCTGGTATGAAGACCACAGATTCAATTTTCAACAGACTAAAATAATTGACAAAACTGATAATTACAGGAAACGTATTCTTTTTATAAAAAGTTATTTGAGAAACAATAAATAATTCTCACATCCCATTCTTTTGTATAAGGTTTTACTGTAAATACTTTCGATTCAATAAGTTTTAAAAATTGTTTTGGACTGTTGTTAATTCTTTTATTATTACAATAATTGATACTGAAAAAATAATAACATATGATAGAAAATATGTCACGAAGAAAAAATAAATTAAATTTATTTGCAGTGTTCGGCAACGAATGTTATTAATAACTAAAAACTGTTTTTCATATTAAAATAATTTAAAAATTCATAAATTTTAATTACTCATTTAAAATGATAAACCTTCCATATTGCATTTTTAATAAAATATATGAATTTTTAACCAAATAGTTGAGTTTTATAGCCAGAAGGTAAATTTTGTACCACAAAATACGAATTTTCGATCAGGTAGTTCAATATTCAATTAAAAAAAAAATTTTCAACCCAAAATTAAATTTTTACATTTGAAGCTAAAAAAATTATCTAGAAAAAAGAATTTTTAACTAAATATATAAATTTTCAAACGCAGAGATTAATTTTTCAACTAATATGATGAATTTTCAATGTTCAATATTGCATTTTCCACGAAATAGATGCGTTTTTAACAAAATAGATGAATTTTTAACCAAAGAATCGAATTTCCAACCAACTAGATTAATTTTCTACCATAAAAGACGAATTTTTAACCTGGTAGTTAAATGTTCAACTGAATAACATTAATTTTCAACCAAAAATTAAATGTTTACATTTTCAGCTAAAAAAATAATTGAAAAAAATCGGATTTTCAATCAAATATATTACTTTTAAACCTCAGAGATTAATTTTCAATATTGCATTTTCAACAAAACAGATAAATGTTTAACTAAATAGTTGAATTTCCAAGCAAGAACATTAATTTTCTACTACAAAAGACGAATTTTCAATCAGGAAGTTGAATTTTCAACCAAGAAGATCAACTTTTTCCACAAAAGATGAATTTTCAACCAGATAGTTAAATTTTCGAAGACAAAACAAGAATCTTCAACAAAATAGTTGAATTTTCAAGTAAAAAAGATACTTTTTTAACCAAACATGGAATATTTAGATTTTCAGCTAAAAAATTAATTTAAAAACAATTTTCAACAACAGAGATGAATTTTTAACCAAATATTTGAATTTACAACCAAGAAGATTAATTTTCTACTACAAAATACGAATTTTCAACCAAGTACTTACATTTTCAACTAAAAAAGCTTAACTTTCAACAAAAAATTAAATGTTTACATTTTTAGCTGAAAAAAAATGATTTTAACCAAAACGACGCATTTTCAATCAAATATACTAACTTTCAACTAAAATTATGAAATTTCAATATTACATTTTCAAGAAAATAGATACATTTTTACCTAGATAGTAGAGGAATTTTTAACTAAAAACGATTAATTTTCATCCAAAAATCAAATGTTTGCACTTTAAGCTGAAAAATTGATGTAAAACCAAAAAAAAAAAGAATTTTTGGATAAAATAAATAGATTTTTTACCACACAGAGATTAATTTTTGACTAAAATGATGAACTTTAATGTTCAATATTGCATTTTCAATAAAATATATGAATTTTTAACTAGAATTATGAATCTTTAATATTGGATTTTTAACAAAATATATAAATTTCTAACTACATAGTTGAATTTCCAACCAAGAACATTAATTTTCTACTACAAAAGACGAATTTTCAACCAGGTAGTTGAATTTTCAACCAAGAAGATCAATTAAATTTTCTAAGACAAAACAAGAATCTTCAACAAAATAGTTAAATTTACAACTAAAAAAGATACCTTTTTAACCAAACATGACATATTTAGATTTTCAGCTAAAAAAATTAATTTCAAAACAAATTTCAACAACAGAGATGAATTTTTAACCAAATATTTGAATTTATTAATTTTTTGGACAAAATATATAGATTTTCAAAGACAGAGATTAATTTTTAACTAAAATGACGTATTATCAATGTTCAATATTGTATTTTCAACACAATAGATTCATTTTAAACCAAATAGTTGAGTTTTCAACCAAAAAGGATAATTTTCTAACACAAACTAAAAATTTTCAAGCAGGCAGTTAATTTTTCAACTAAAAAAGTTTAATTTTCAACCAAAAATTAAATGTTTACATTTTTAGCTAAAATATTAATTTCAAACAAAGAAAAAATGAATTTTCAACGAAATATTTGATTTTTTTTCCGTAGATCTTCTGATTTGAAAATATTTTACAAGGATTTCTCAAATATTTGAAGTATTTCAATAATTTCACAAAATTTTGAAAGTTCATATAGATTTCAAAAATTTTCTAAATTACAGAAAGAATTCAAAAAAATATCAAAAGATTTCACAAAGATTCCAAATATATTACAATTTAAAAAAGACGAATAATTAAACAAATTGTTTAATTTTCAATCAAGAAGATTAATTTTCTAACACAAAAGAAGAATTTTCAACCAGATAGTTAAATTGAAAAAAAGACACATTTTCAACCAAAAATGGAATACATATTTAGATTTTCATGTAAAGAAAAATTAATTTCAAAACAATTTTCAACCACACAGATGAATTCTCAACTAAAATGACGAATTTTCAATGTTCAATATTGCACTTTCAACAAAATAGAGTAATTTTTAACCAAATAGTTGTGTTTTCAAGCAAGAAGATAAATTTTCTACCACAAAAGACGAATTTTTAACCAGGTAGTTAAATTTTCAACTTTAAAAGGTTAATTGTCAACCAAAATAATAATTTTTTTCGTTTTTCTGTTCTGAAAATATTTCACAAAAATTTCACAATATTTGAAAAATTTCACTTATTTCACAGAAATTTCAAAGATTCATAAAGATTTCAAAAGTTTTCTAGATTTAAAAAAGATTTCGCAAAAATAAATGGTTTCACAAAAATTTCAAAAGATTTTACAGACTTCAACAATTCGCCAAAGACGAAGAATTTTGTATGTTCGTTTTTGCACTAAAATGGAAATTTTGTACCTTTTCCATCCGGAGTTCTAGGATTGTCAGAGTCATAATACTGAATAAGAGCATAAACCTCATTAGGATTATAATTCATTTTTTCCATTTGCAAAAAGAAATATGACAAGTATTTCCCTTTGGTGAAATAATCTTCTTTCAAATTGTGTTCTCCTTTTTCAACATCTATCAAACGCTCATATTCATCACTAAAATCATCAGAATCTGTTATAGAATAATCACTATCATCACTACTATCATCGACACTCTTGGCCTCTTTTATAATAAACTTTCTAGTTTTACTCCCAGATTTATCTTCAACATCAAATTTCTTCAAATGTGATTTAAGACCCACTTTAGGGGTAGAAACTGGACTTTTATTTCCATCAGAAATCTCAGGTGTCATATTTTTATCAGATTCACTATCGATTTTATTTGTTGTATTTGTAGGTTCTCTCTTTCCTTGATCCAAGTCAGTGGCATTTTCAGATCTTTTCGAACTCGAGGCTTCTTGTGAAAAATTGATGTCACCTTCCTTATATCTGTATTTAGCACGACACTGATCTTTATCAGCATCTTCGTCTCTGAGTTTTTTTCTGAAAGAGTGGACAATTTTATTTAGAAAACTTCTTTTCTTCTTTCGAGGTGATACTTCGGAATCAGACATTCTATGAAAATAACATATGTCTCACAATCAGTATGCAGTTTCTTATCACTTTCTAGTTTTGATAAAAATTCGATATTCTGTCTGCGAAACGTCTGCTTTAAAGTATGCAATTGCAACACAGCTGTGACCAACTATGATTGCGACTATGGGACCAACTAGTTCTACTTTTCCAAGTTCCGTTACACTCAGTTGCACCAAAGAAGTGGAAAACACTCCCACAACTCCCTAATGAATATATGTTCGTTCAGCAGAGGGGATTTGCAATCTGGAGGGGAAAGAAGCTTCAAGGTCTGGTACTGATTCACATCATTATTGAAGATTAAAGTAGAAGTATCACTTCGAGGGGGGAAAGCATCTAGCTCTTCCTATTTTGGAATATATACTATCAAATAATCAGGTTATAAAAAGAGAAAATCATTATTTATCTGTGTTTTGCATGACAAAAGACGAATTTTCAACCAGATGATTAGATTTTCAACTAAAAATTTCTTTCAAACAAAAAAAAAAAACGAATTTTCAACAAAGTAATTGGAATTTTAACCACAGAGATTAATTCTCAACTAAAATGATGAATCTTCAATTTTCAATATTTCATTTTTAACGAAGCAG
>CAKNXH010071505.1:0-30825 GCA_932178445.1 Andricus quercusramuli | reverse complement strand
TTGTGACCATAATATCCGGGCACAAAATTTAATTTTTGCGGCATGAATTAGCACTAAATAAGCACTAAATTCCTGCCCAAAGCAGAATTGGATAGCACTAATAGTTTCCGAGTTTCACATACCAGAGTCACCTGAAGCCAGCACTACTACATGTTTTTGACCAAAATATCCGGGCCCAAAATTTAATTTTTGCGGCATGAATTAGCACTGAATAGGCACTAAATTCCTGCACAAAGAACAATTTGACATCACTAATAGTTTCCGAGTTTCACATACCAGTCACCTGAAGCTAGCACTACCACATGTTTTTGACCAAAATATCCGGGCAAGAAATTTAATTTTTGCGGCATGACTTGGCACTTAATAGGCACTAAATTCCTGCGCAAAGTAGAATTGGATACCACTAACACTTTCCGAGTGTCGCATACCGGAGTTGTGGCTTCAGCTGAAGCTGGCACTACTACATGTTTTTGACAAAAATTACCGGGCACAAAATTTTTTTTCTGCAGCATAAATTAGCACTAAATAGGCACTAAATTATGGCATAGTGCCCATATCTGTATGACAATGTTGTAATTCCAGCTTCCGGGACCTAAAAAACTTGTGGGTTGGCATTCAACTAGAGTGGAAAAAAATTTAATCAGTAAAAGTTAACGATTTGAAATTCAAAATGTTTCCTATTGGTTCAAAAATTACGAGGAATTTGTTATATTTACAGCTTTTACTGATGAACAATAATAAAAAATTGCGAAATTTACAAATAAATTTTTTGCTCAATAACAATTTTTTGGGAAATGTGCAAAAACATGCTTTTTCAATTAAGTCATATGCATACATTTAAGAAAAAGTTGATCATGACGAACCTGCAATTTATTCAGCTTGAACCAAAGAAACATTTGATCATTTTGCTTTTTCGGAAAAAAACTTTTGTCGTGATTTAGGATTTTTGGGATTTCAGTTTTTTCTGCGATTTTGGAACGTCATAAATACCACGAAAACAAATGTTTCCCATAAATAAAAAATAGTAACATGTTTCCTTGGTTCAAGCTGAAGAAAATTCAGGTTCGAATCAATCCAAAAACATGTTTTTGTATATTTTGAAAAAATTCTATATAAGTCAAATTTTGTTTTAATTTAAAAATTTTTTAATTTTAGAATCAAAAAAGAGAACAGAAGATATTAACCGATTTCAATTTTTTTTCTTTACTTGTTTTGGATGTCGACCCACAAGTAGTTATCCCTCAACTCAAACGATTCGATTAATTTTAGCATTTTTACTTCGCACTGCTACTGAAGAGTGTAGTTTTAAATTTACATTGAAAGTATTAATTGTAGTAAGGAAGAGATGACAAGTCTTGGGAAGAAATATTTATAAGAACGATGTTAAACGTTTCAAAATTGTGTATTTAACTAATTTTATTTTATGTCGGACTTTTTTATATCACTGTGAATTGATTTCCTTAAAAATAAATCCTTTAATGGCAGAAATCATTGAAAAATCATCATTAAAAATTATTCAGAAATATTGCATTTCTTATAAAAAATTGTTTGTTCTTTTCGAGATGCGAAAATAAATACTTAATCTTTCCCCTATCTCATCCCTTTTACGTGAGAAAATGGCCATATTTCCCCCTTTTCAGCTCGTTTCGCGTTGTGATCCCTGATTTGTTGAAAATTCGTATTTTTGATAAAAATTTGATTTTCTGAATTGAAAATTCATCTTTTTGTGTTAAAAATTGATATTTTTGAAAAATCTTTTTGATGAAAAAGTGAACTATTTTGTTCAAAATTAGTTTTTTTTTTAGTTTGAATTCAACTCTTTTTGATAGGATTTTAGAATCTGTTTTGGTTGAAATATCTACACATTATTCGTTGACAATTGAGTTATTTGGTTAACAATTCAACTACTTGTTTGACGTTTAAGCCTCTTTTTCAAAGAACCATTTTTTTGTTGAAGATTTATTATTTTAGTAAAAAATGCATCTTTAAGGATGCTAATTCCTTTTTTGTTTTGTTAAAAATACTTTTTTAAACTGAAAATTTAACTATTCTAGTGAAGATTTATCATTGTAGTGAAAAATGTATCTCTTTGGTTGAATATAGTTAAAATTTTGTTGAAAAATAATATTTTCAGGTTGAAAATTTCATTCTTCAATAGAAAATTCGTCTTTTGGATTGAAAGTTCAAGAAATTGGATGGAGTTTTTTTTTTCTTGACTGCAAACTCTTTGTTTGTTAAAAAATCTTCTCTTTTTTGGTATTTTTTTTAGTTTGGAAATTAGTTTCTTTTGTCTAAAAATGCAACTGTTTGGTTGAAAATTCAACAGTTTATTTGAATTTTTTTTCTATCGGGACTGAAAAATCTTTCTTGAAAAAGTCAAGTATTTTCTTGAACATTCGTCTTTTTAGATTGAATTCAACTATTTTTGACTGAAATATAAAATCTTTTCCATTTGAAATATCTATTCGTACTATTACAATATTCGTTCAAAAATTGATCTCTTTAGTTGAAAATTGAACTATTTGGTTGAAAGTTGAATTACTTTGTTGAAAAATCATTTTTTATTGAAGATTCATCATTTTAGTTGAAAATTCATCCTTTTGGCTGCTAATTTTGTTGTTTTTTGTTTCTTAAAAATGACTTTTTTTAAACTGAATTTTTAACTATTTCAGTTGAAGATTTATTATTTTAGTTGAAAATTCATCTCTGGTTGAAAGTTGAACTATTTTCTTGGGAATTTGATTGATTTTTATCATGCCCACAGTCAAAATTTTCAAATTGAAAATTCAACTACTTGGTTAAAAGTTGATCTAATTTGTAAACAACAATTTTTGGTTCAAGTTTCATTTTTTTTATTGACAATTCAGCTATTTTGTTTAAAATTAGTTTTTTGTTTAAAATATTTGTTTGAACTGAAAGTGTACCTTTTCCATATTTTGTTGAAAATGGATCTTTTTTTGTAGAAAATTCGACTTTTTTGATGCAACACTAATCGTCTTAGTTTTTCAAATTTCCTATTTTTGGTTAGAAATTCAAGTTCGCTTGAACGTTGAAGAATTTGGAGGAACTTTTTTTCTCTTTTTTGACTGAAAACTCTTTATTTGTCAAAGACTTCTTTTTTTGAAAATTCCATCTCTTTGGTAGAAAATTCATACTTTTGGGTTGAAAATTCAACTGTTTTATATATAATTTCTTCTTTTGGCTTGAAAGTTCAAAAATTTCGTTAAAAATTGGACTATTTTCTTGAAAATTGAACTATTTATTTGAAAATTCATGCATTTTGTTGAAAATTCGTATTTTCTGGTAGAAAATTAATGATCACGGTTGAAAATTCGTATTTTTGAAAGTTCCAGTATTTAGTTGAAAAATTGATTTTAAGGAATTACAAAATTTCTAAGGAATTTCAACTGATTTCGTAAGATTCCAGAAGATTTTAAGGATTTTTTACATATTCAACAAATTTTAAGGAATCTTACAATATTTGAGGGATTCAAAGGATTTGTATAGATTTCCGTTAGTTTCAAAACTTTTAAGGCATTTTCCAAAGATTTCAAGGATCTTCATCAAATTTATGGAATTTTACAGGATTTCATAGGATTTCATCATTTTTCAAGGAATTTTGAAAAATATTATAGATTTCAATATGTTGTATAAATTTTACTCGAGTTTTGTTGGATTACTCGGAGCTTCACAATATTTAAGGGATTTCATCAATTTCGAGGGATTTCAGAGCAATTTAAAGAGTTTAGGGTATTTCAAATGATTCCAAGGAATTTACGGGATTTTCAAATTATCAAAGGTTTTCAAATAATTTCATATGATTTCAGAATATTTTAAAGCTTTTAGGGTATTTTAAAAGATTCGGAAGGATTCTACGTGATTTTTTGGATGATGTTTGTTTTATGCCAGATTTCAAAAATAGTTAACCCTTCGATTAATAATTTAAAAAATTGCATAACACCATTTTTAGATTTTCAAATGAGTCCGATGCCTGCAAAATCTAAGAATTTCAAATGAAAATTCTTTAAAATGTCGTATGTTTAAAAAGTCAAAAAATATATATATATATATGTATAAGTGGAAATGGGTAAAACGACTGAGACTTCAATTCAACAACTTTTTGGCAACGACTTATTATCTTTATTTATACAATTATATCAATTTTTATTTGTACATTTAACTATTGCTGAGATTCTTCAAAGTAAGTTCATAATAACTTTTCCTCTATAGACCTCCAGATAATCGAGTTTTCATGGTTTTTTCTTTTCTTTTTGTTGTTCTCAATAGTAGCTTCTACCATTTTCATTAGATTTAACAAAAAATTGCGTGGAAAATTGAGCTGCATAAAGAACTGGGTTTCGTTTCAAAGTATAGAAACAACATTGCCTTGCACTGTTTGTTTATTTTATATTGAGCGACCACATTCCGCTCGTCTGAGATTTTACGGTTACGATAATTTTTTCTTTTTCGTTCTGAACTCGCAACGTTTGGAATTCATCAACGTTTTTGGGTAACTTCAATTGAGAATTGCAAAATATTTTATCTTTCTAAATAATAAAGCCAAAACTTCAAAAGAAGCTCTTGTATAATTATTAAAATTTGTAACTGTTATTAAATCTGCAATTTAAATCAGTCCGCTCTACATTGTTGATTGTTTCCAATCTTTAGAGCTTAATTTTCAGCGATTTGAAGTAAAAAAGAAAACATATCAAAAAATTGAATTTTTTAATATGAGTGAGTCACCTTCCATCTACCAAATAAATTATTTTCTTTTGCTGTTCTCTGAAATTGTATTCACTCTCATTGTAATTTATCAAGATCTTCCGATTCAGGACAAATCTCAAGCATCCTACCAATATTTTTCCCTAGGTCAGCATCTTGAAATCCACTCATGTTTGAAGAAACTTGGCCCACATTTTCTCACCCACTTTCAGAAAAGCACTTGAATTGTATCACAGAAGTTTAAAATTGCAAATATTATTCAGATATGTACTGATGTCACTGAATTCTTCACTGAAATTTATAATCACACAATTTATAATTCCCTCTTCTGCTTTGCAACAAAATGTTCACTTCCTTTTAAATATTAACTTAATAACTCTTAGATGACAATTTTCCCAATAATAACTTTTTTTCTGATGTTTGAAATTTATTGAATAGAAACATGTGAAAGAGCTTCTTTGCGAGTGTGGAGCTTCATCCTGAAGCGTCACACGTGCTCGCAAGGTGAGCCTCCAGTGGCACGTCAGTTGAACAGGCCGTTACTACTGAAGCATCATTTTATTCTGTTCTCTTACTCACTGAACTATAACCAAACTGAAATGCGCACAGAGCCATTTCAATGGAGCTTCCGAAACATGAAGGAGAGCGTGTTACGTGGGTGTTATAAAAGAAAAGCATTACCTTTTGCTGACATATTGACTACAGAAAAGTGAGATAGGGTGAGTGTGTTGGAAAATGGAACCGACCCTCTACCCTATATTACAATCTACTTTCTGCAAAATGAATGCAATACCCTCTGCTCTACTTCCTTCCTTTCTTCTCTCTTCTCTCTTGTCATCTTCAGTCTCAGATGAAGAATAAAGACACTGACAAGCTTTTGTGCTTAATAATTACGGTTCACTGTTTTCTACGCACGGAAAGACGTCCTCAAGATATGGTGTGAAAAATCTTCTGGCAACAGACTGTCTGGTTTCCAGTCTTGACGTTGACCAGATGGTCTGGTCTGGACCTGGCCAAAAGTATAACGTTTTTTTTGTATAGATTTTTTGTAAAAATCTCAGAAGAAAAATATTCTCAAAATATGAGACCACATGCATGTTGCAGGTGAAGGTTTTACCAATACTGATACAGAGTTTCAAATTTTTCAGATGATAAGCGATTATTTCCGGGCGAGTGAAAGGTGAAAAAGCATAATAATCATATGATAATTTCAGAATACTCAACTTTGAATGGCTGTGAGTCACTGAAAAAAATTAAGTAAAATCTGCAAAAAATATGTGGGTTTCGTTGATCCTTTATGTGCCCAGTGGTGATATTTAGATTCATAAATGATTATTTGTTAATAAGTTATTGACAAAAGAGAGAGGAGGTGTCCCATGGGCAAGGTCTCATGCTGAGAGAGCGGTCGTCTCGATTATCGTTAAGCCTTTTGTATTTTTCCAAGAAGAAAATAATTTTGTAAACATTCAAGTGCAACTTTTTGCTCATCGGTAATACATACAACATTGTCAGAAGCCAAAAATGTGTAATTTGCTTCAAGAATCATCTCTGTACGTTCCTTAGTTACGCAGATGACACCTCCCCACTCCTTTGTCAATAACTTATTAAAAAATAATTATTTCTGACTCTAAATTCCACCACTGGGCACAAAAAGGGTCAACGAAACTCATATCTTTTTTGCAGAGTTTTCATAATTTTTTTCAGTGACTTACAGCCATTCAAAGTTGAGTATTCTGAAATGATCATATGATTATTATGCTTTTTCACCTTTCACTCGCCCGAAAATAATCGCTGATCATCTGAAAATTTTGAAATTCTGCATCAGTATCGGCAAAACCTTCACCTGCAAAATGCATGTTGTCTCATATTTTAAGAATTTTTTCTGCTGAGAGTTTCACGAAAATCTGCACAAAAATCGCGGACGCACAGTAGGCCAGACCGTCTGGTCAGCCGCTAGTTATTCGCTGGTCAGCCACTAGCTGTAGTCCGGTTGGTATTTCGTATTTTCAAAGAAAAATCATTATAATTTTGACAAGAAATAAAATCTTTTAACACTCTTGGATTTATGTTAGGGGTTTTCTTCGGAAACTGATATTTTTAATTAAGACAAAATTATATTTCAAACATTTCAAAAAAGATTTACAATATTTCAACAATTTTAGGTATGTTTAGTGAGAAATCATTAGATTTCAAAAGTTTAATAGAAGATTTAAGATCTTACACAATTTTTTATTTTTTTGTCTTAGTGTTTTTTGTCGTATGTTATTGGTATTTTCCATACAAAATCATTAAATTTTAAACAATATTTATTATGATTGAACAATAATAGGGTATATTTTCATCTTTCACCTGAAACCGGTTATTTTAAGCAAAATTTATTTGACTCCAAAAATTAAACGTATAATTTTGATCGACAACCTTAGTTTAAGTTAGTGTTTTGAATCGAAATTAAATTTTTATTCGAAAAAAAGATCTACTCCTTTTCGCTCCGCTGGGAATCGAACGCCAGGTCAACTGATTGCCGGTCAGGTGCTCTAACCACTAAGCTACTGGAGAGATCGGAAGAAGAATCCTTTTTTCGAATACGCTTTATTTGCAAGGTTTATTGCAAAGGATTCTTCTTCCGATCTCTCCAGTAGCTTAGTGGTTAGAGCACCTGACCGGCAATCAGTTGACCTGGCGTTCGATTCCCAGCGGAGCAAAAAGGAGTAGATCTTTTTTTCGAATAAAAATTTAATTTTTTAAAAATATTTAACTGATAACTCCATCTGGTCTGAAAGGACGTTAACATGATCTGTATTAGAGGAGATACCTTTGATCGATATTATAGAATTTCAATTTCACGGTGTGTGAAGGATTTCTCTAATGATCGATAGTTACCATCTCTGAAGATAATACAGATTACTAGTTTGAATCGAAAATTGATATTTTTTAAATTATTAATATTTTTATTATAAATATAAATACATAGGTAATTTTACATACATAGGTGATTTTGTTTTACTTTTTTTTTAAATTCATCTTGGCACCCCTACAAATTCTTCCTTTTGCCGAGAAAATGACATCTAATTTTTTTCAGAATAAAAAAAAATATTTAGAGGTCGCTCAAGGCCATTTTAGGGCAAAAATGCGCATTCCTAATTAAATTGACAATATCGATTATTAATTTCTGTCGCGTATGAATTGTGTTCTTTACAATTCGATCTGGCCCTCAGATCTGTTGCAGATTTTTACAATGGCAGTCAAAGGTGGCTCAAGGTAATTTTCTTAATAAAAAGTTGATTCAATTAAATGTTCCCTAATTCTTTTTTGAGAAACAGTATCAATTTATTCATTGCGGCAACAAGATTAGTAAAAAGGTTTGATAACTGTGTGTCACATTACTTTGAGGTCATTCAGGATCATTCAAACATTTTTTCTTGTTCATGATAATTATTTTTTTTCAATTTTGCTCTAAATTAAAAATGGAACATGTTAAAAACAGCAGAATATTTCAGCTTTATTAATATATGATCAAGTTTAGCTGTAATATTGTAATTACGAAGAATTATTAATTATCATAAGTGGAGAAGAAGGGGTAATGATTTACCTTTCAGAAAAGAAAGAGGAAAACTTATTTGGCGATGAACTACCATGTAATATGCCTTTATACTACAAAAAGATCATTTTTTGCGAAATTCCCTTGAATGTCCTTCAAATAAAATGACAAACATTTATCAAACAACTTGACTAATTTTTGTTTGCCAAAATGAATCAATTGAAACTGTTTCTCTATAAAAAAAAATATAGAAAATTTAATGGAATTAACATTATATTACGAAAAATGACAAGCCAGAAATGGATAATCAATAAATAGCGTCATTTTTGCCCTAAAATGGCCTTGAGCCATTGAGCCTTGATCAATTCTGAAGTTGAGATATCAATTTTCATCAATTACCAAAAATATTGTTCTTGCTTTTCTATTACTTCAGATAATATGAAATACACAGACCTTGTATTAATAATAATGTTATATTTCAATTTAAAACTTGCGTGGAGGTTTTTAGTTTAATCAAATTTGTGGTTTCTTATAAAAGTGTTGCATTTATTATTATTTTTTTTAATTCAGCTGGTATTTTTAAGTGAAAAAAAGTTTCTACTTTTTTTCAAGAAAAATTCCCCTATTTTTCTTACAAATCAACTAATGAACCACTGTGATCGCTGGTATTACCATTGTTACTTCTCGGACGTATAATCAGAAAAATATTTACAATTCCAAAATTCTCTCTATATATGGGTCATTTTCCATATAACATAAGCTTTTTGCAGAGGTAGAATTTGGATTTTTCGCCAAAGATTTAAAAGTGATTTGCTACAAAGAATTTGAGGGGTCCAGTTTAAATGTATGTTAATGATAGTGAGGTCAAATAATAGCCAGTAATTTTTCTGTTAAAAGAATTTTTGTTAGCAAGCGGGACAAGATTGATGAGATTTTTTCAAGCGTAGGAGTAACATTACAAAAGGAACACTTATACTATTTCAACCTCTTTTTTCGAAGTTTAATGTAGTTATTTTTCTTAAAAAACATTCAAATTACTTATAATAATACATTAATTAAGGTTTATGCGATTTTGAAAATAATTCCACAATAAATCTTTATTATGGTTTTTCTGTAATCTTTGAAAAAGTATAACAAGATATAGGTTAAATATTGCTAATAAATAAAGACGGAATAAATAAGAGTTAATGAGTATCACTAAAATGATTTTAGTAGTAATTTTATTATGAAAAAAGGGGGAAAAAGGTTAGTGAAAAGGAAAAATACCTATGATTTCAAAATTAAGATCACAAATACATTTGCTTACATTTCAGTGCGTTCCAACAAGCGAATTAAGAAATTGATTAACTTTTTCTGTTGAAACATTTTGTAGGATATCTTAAGATTTTGATCACAAGAAATGAACGGCAAATTTTAATCGAATTAACAAAATATATCCATAAAATTGTATGGGGCACGCCTCTTACAAGTTTTATAGACGTATATTTAACTTCAGATTCAAGAAACGTACATGAGTACAATCAATTTCTTATTATTCTTGGACATTTCTTTAAATATGTCCATTGATTAAAATTCTGTATACCCTTAAGATTGGCTTGTAAAACTATTTGAAATTGTCCATAAGCAATATTGAGGGTAGATCGGGGCAAGACTGACAGCCGGGGCAAAAGCGACTTGGCAAGTAACATTGCTATTCCTTAATTATTTTAATTTTTCTTTGCATCAACTAATCTATTTTATTAGAGGAACGGTGCTATAATCTCAAAACTTGGAAATTCACGTTGTAAAAGAAAAATTATACAGAGAGCTTCACCATCGGGCAAGAGCAACCAAGAAAACAGTTGACAAATACTTGGATGGTAATTCTTCTATGTCGAAAATATGATCAAACTTTTGCTTCAAAATAAAACACGTGTAAAACACATATAAATCATTCTATTTTTCAACGAACTAGCAAAATGACAACGAATAAGAATTTACACGATATCCATTACTATTTTAAATATTTTACTTTTTGCTGCATATCTCTCAAAGTGACTGTTCTAATGTACAAGATACCGTCGGTCTTGCCCTGACTTACCCTAATTAAGACATAATATTTTTCAAGAAATGGTACCATTAAAGTAAATAATATCAAGCAAAAACACTTTTTGTTCTAGAGTTTAAATGAGACATTAGTAGCTAGCATTCGAATACCTATTTACAAAAATATGCTAATTATATTTAAAAACTACGATTTGCAATAATTATTAAAGACGGTAAAACTTAAATTATGTGAAAATGACCCATATACCGTAAAAATATAAATATGCGACTACAATTAGAGAAGGGCAGATTGATTGATTGTGTCTATAGGCATCAGACTGAGATTGAGTTGACCATATATTTAATGATTGTGGTTACTATCTGTAATTATGTGGGTTTATAATAATCGAATGTGGTTGTAGATGCTTGAAGTATTATTTTGGTAGCTTGCTGTGTAATTTATTACACTACCGTAAGGCAGGGTGATAAATTTTTGGCTCGTTGTGTACACTGAAAGTGCTTAAAATTTTATTATCGTCATCGTAGTTCCCATAAAACTTAGTACATTACTATATCTTTCTATATTATAAATGCGTAATGAATTTGTAATCGGAAATTCATTTTATTTTGTGGATAGGGAGAGTGGAATTTAATGGGTCGCTGTAGACACAGTGGGTATTTTCAATGATTTGAATAACCTGTTGAGCAAAATGTTTAAAACTTTAAGGATAAATAAAACATATGCGATCACACTACGTCCAACATCTCAACCATATACATCAATTAGGAAATGAGAAAAATGGAAAAAGCTGTTTTTAAGATTACGTTGAAAAAATGTATTTTGACTTAATTGAGTATTTGGACTGAAAAAGGTGGTTTTAAAAATATCTTTACTTATAACATGCTAAACGTCTCAACTAGAACGTCCGATGTCACAGATTGCTTAAAATTGCATAAATAAATGAATTTCAATAATTTGCTTATAAGCAGCATTTGGCCAATACTCACTCTGGATCGGAAACAGTGGGTAGATCAATTTCCGCGTAACAAGCATTTAATAATAATGATAACAGATTACCATGTATCGTTTCGTATAGGCTGAAACACTTGATAAGCCTAGTAGCATCACATCCTGGGGTTTTATCGCTCACGGAACGTAAACTGGATACTAAATTAGTTATTTTATAACCTTTTTACATAAATCGACTATTTTGAACACTTTGCCTTGTAATTCCAAAAAAATAACTTTGTTCATGCTGCGCAAAATAAAATATGGTGATCGAGTCACTGTTACTAGATGACTTTAGAAATAAGAACAATTTATTTTCTCGCAAGAAAGTTACATTTGTAAAATGAACTGTACAAAATCCTTTGTATTACTTTGCATCATGTAGTTAAGTATATATCCTTTATATTTATGTTATTTGACATTCTCCTTGTTCATAAGGTAATGAAAATAACAGAAGAACATATCTAGGAAGTCCGATGTTACGTCTAGTCCCGAAAAATGGAGAGAGTTGGAAAAGGGGATAGACTCATCCCAAAATTCGGGACTGGAATGGCCCTCTTCGATGAAGAAGGTGTAGATCTCAGGACTGTGAAGGTGCGTAGGTTAGCGTTTGCACATGATACGTTTTTACGTCAGAATTAGTCGACAGCTCACAGAGAATGCTGAGCAGTGTAGAAAACATGATTACCAGAAGTAAAAACGTAACAATTAGAAGCTAAAATTGCAATATATAATTATGTACTTGCACCCACTATGCTGTATACGGTAGAGAGACCTAGACTTTCCAAGAAAAGAATAAGAGTAAAGTCAACGCGGTTGTCATGCAATTCCTGCTGAATAATATATGCGATAAATCACAAATGGAAAAGTCATTAATGAGAGGATTCTCAAAGAATGTGGTTTATGGACATAAGGGAAACTGAAGTTGTACACGGAGAAAATTTGGTTAGGAAACTTTACCAAACTTTTGAGTAAAATTGGGATATATGGACTAAAAGGAGAATGTTTGACATTATTGTAATAATTTGTGACGTGCAAAAGGTTAAATAATACATGGCAGTTCGGTAAACTTTAATAGCGCAGATTAAAGTTTCCAAATGTACAGTAAATATTTTCAAAAGTAAACATTAATGCACGTCGTGTAATTATTGAGAACTATTCTGTCATACATTGAGGAAAAATTGGATAAAATTTCATATTAGTTGAGTAAAGTTTGCAAATGTAAAGTCAAGCAAACTTTAAATTATGCAATGTTAATGCTTCCCTTAAAATCGGTTATAGAATGACAAATTTCGGTGAATGTTTCTAAGTAAAAAATGTATTATATACTCGAAAGTTTGGTAAAGTTTAAAATCAATTCTAGAGAAACATTGATTTTTGATATGTGACTGTTTCCACCACATTGCATGAAAGTTTATCCGCTGTGGAATAGATTTTAATTTTTGCTACGTTAGACTTTATTCGACAGTTTGGTAAACCGACATTCGAGTCGCAGTCGCCCAGCATCTCCCACCACTTCCCAAATCTTGCAGGATCGTATACAAGTATTAAGCACCTCGAAGATATTTACCATTTTTTAAATTATGAATAAGTTGTTCAATTTTCAACCTATTCATAGTTCTCGTTGGCATTTAGTATTGGATAATGCATAATAGTTCTGCAATTGCAAAATAAAGTTGGAGTTGATTTAGGAAGGTTATTACAAAGTTGGTTACCATGGATCGAAATTGACGCCTCTGGCGTAAGCCTTAGTGATGCTATTTCAGTGCTTTTTGCCATGTTAGTGTTTTCCTTACAAAATTTGTAGTTTTTTTTTCATTTAGTGGGATGAAAAAATTATATTTCAATGAGAATAAGAAAGCTTCGATCCAAAAAAATAATCCTGTTCCGAGAAAATCAAAATTGAAATTCGCGGTATCACGAAAAAAAAGAAAGTATATATTTTTCCTATTGCATGATACAATTTTTTTTAAATATAAATACTAGAAGGTTAAAGAAATCAATACTCTGTTAAAATTTGATCTAAATATGAACTTAGATTTCATTGAATTTTGTTTTTAAATTATTGTGTCAATAAATGAGGTTCGGAAAAAAATCTTTTTACCACAACTCTTACTATAGTATGATTTTGCAAAGTTTTGTATTGATAACAGAAAATTCAGTTTCAAAAATAAGAAATAACAAATTTTTAAAAACAATTTCTTAAACTGAAATTTCTCATACGAAAAATCGAATAAAAACTTTTCATTCAATTTACGTCGCTATATAATTTTTTTGAGAATTCTTTTGCTAAAATCTTTTTTCATATTTTTTAAAATATTTTTTTACCATACAGTGTAATAAAAGTTTTTGCCAAATCAACATCGTAAAAATCTTTAAAGAATATATGAATAGTTATTCAACAACAATGTTTTAAATAATTTTGTATTTTTACTCAGTGTAATTGGAAAAAATTTCATTTTTACAGAAATTTGTATATAATTTGATTAATCATAATAACATTTTATATAATTTGTCAACTGCGGTATTAACCAAAGAGTAACTCTTTCAATTGTGCATTGCGTACTTACAAGAAATTATGTAATTTTTGCAGATATAATCAAATATACTGATAAGGATCACCATTGTGTACATTCTCAAAGAAAGTCACAATTAATATATATATATATATATATATATATATATAATATTTTTATACAATATATGCTAATTTCCGACGAAAAAAAAACTAATATAACCTAAAGTTGTTCATAATCCTAAGTTTAATTTTTAAGTAAAATGAATTTAATTTTAAATAACCGATTTCTGGTAAAAAAGGTTAACATAACCTTAAATCGTTCCAAAATTGTAAATCTTCTTTGAAGCCTATATCAAAATTGCCGGTGAAAATCACTAGCCTAAAACCTATAATGAAACAAAAGTTTTAATCTTTTTTGAAATCAAATGATTTTTCATTAAAAATACCGTTTTTTCACTCAAAATTCTTGGTCTTAAACAGCAACATAACCTGAAATGGTTGAAAAGTTCTAAATCTTCTTGGAAATTTTATAAATATAATTTATTTTAAACAAAGTCATTGGTTTTAAATTTAATGATTTGTCAAAAATAACGATTTTAGATAAAACAGGTCAACATAAGCTATAGTTGTTGAAAAATGGTACATGTTCTTTGAAATCTAATAATTTTTTATTAAAAATACTAATAATTCTCAATGAAAAACACAAACATAAAATAACAGAAAATTATTAAGAATTGTAAATCTGTTCCAAAATCCAATGACTTTTTTGCAAGATGATCGATTTTTTGTGAAGAACGTTAATATTATTTGAAACTGTTCAAAAATTTGCTATCCTATTTGAACTATAGTGATTTTTTCACAATACCAGTTTTTGGTATAAATCGTTAACCTAACCTACAATTGTTAAAAATCAGAAATCTTGATAATTCTTGTTTAAAAATGCTAATTTCCAATTTTAAAAAATTACACAACCTAAAATTTCAAATAAATTTCAAGTCTTTGAAATGTTTTGATTTTATAATATTTTTTTTCACCCAGCGAAAAGTACTAATATGAAACATGTGTAATATTTTCAATAATTTATTAGCCAATTTGAAAGTTTTAATTTAATTGCTTAAAAGTAATGAATATTCAAAAAGCACAAATCGCTTTGGGTAAAATTCATATGATTTTCATTCGATTAAAATTTTTAAAAGCTCATTCTACTCCTTGAAAGGTCCTTTACAATTGTATTCATCACGTTTTTATTAAATATCATATAGAAAATTGTTTTATTTAAAACATGACTAAATAAAAGAGTTGTACGTATTATTTTTAAATAAAATAATTTCTACGAAAACGAGACGAATATAATTGTAAAGAAACTTTCGGGAAATGGAGTGAGCTTTTGTAAATTAAAATGAAATGCAAATGACGTATTTCGCCTAAAGCAGATGCAAAAACAGAAATAGTTGTGCAAATAACTACATGTCATAACCATGTAAGTGCAATTTTTTTGAAAACACGTTTTATTGGCTTAAAAATTCTCTAAAATTCTACCTGACATTGTGGTGAAAGGATATATCCAAATTCGAACGATAGTGTGATTTTATCTCGATAAACTGTGATCAATCATACGAAAATTTAAATCTTTGTATTTGATTACATCCTTTTATTGTATTAAATAGTTACAAAGACCAAAGTTAAAAGAACTGATTTTTAAAAAGATACAAAACAACTTCAAGTAATGAAAAGTCAAATAACAGAAATGAAGAGTTGAAGAGCATAAATTTTAAAAGTGGTGTAAGAGAGAAAAAGTTAAGTAAATCACATTTTGTGTAAAAATCTTTAATTTTTTATATTTACATATTTTATGAGTGATTGCCGTGAAGTTGACAATTTTAGATAATATGATTTTCGAAAACAACAAAATTTTCAAACGGCCTCAAATATTTTTTAAAAATGAAGGATTACCCGAGAGGGTATGAAAATATAAAAATAAAATATCAAGGAACGTATTTGTGATGTATATGAATTTTACGCAAAAAACCTGTGGGACAGACTTTAAAGAGATTTTGAACATCCTTAACGGAAGAATATTTAACTCTACTTTTAATTTTTATCTTTTCCAAGTTAATATAAGTAACATCTGTAAATTTCACATATTTAAAAAATGGTTTAAATATGATTTGACAATTTTTCATTTTAAATTTGTAGCTTCAAATAGGTGCGTAGCAAGACATTTTGCATACTTTTTTATTTATTATTTCTAAACGAAGTCGTCCAAAATTTGGAAACTTTATTGAATTGTGCTTTGATATCATTTTAATACCTTACTCAGATAATATTAGAATCAAGTTAATATCCAAAGAAAAGGTGGAAAATTACTCAGAATTAAAGTGGCAATTACAAAATACATATTCCAAAAAATATAGATCTTATAATATAAATCTTTTTATGAAAACTTTAGTCACGGCACTGGTCGTTTCTCACAAGCGCTGAATCAATTCCTCTAGTTAGTATATAAGGAAGTTCCAAATTTCTCCTCTCAATGTGAAGCGTGCGTCAGCGTAGTTACGTCGAAAGCGTCTTATATATGTGTAGTATTATATTAGGGTTATTTATATGTATGTTATATGTGTTTGATAAGGTTTACGTGTCGTCAGTGTAATTGTAATGAAATTGTATTCTAATTGGCTGTAACTGAGTCATGTGTATGTGAGTGTATGCTGTTGACTGTGTATAAGTTTGTTTTTTTGATTCACAGAAGGTTACGGTTTACCAAACTGCCAGTTAAAGTTTCTCGAGCGTCAGTGACTCCTTCATGCCTTTTCTGTAAACCCACTTATATTTTGTACCAAGCCCTCGACCGCGTTTTACCCAATTGTTCAGTAATCTTTATCTGAAGTTTGATATATTTTACAATTATGTGCATTAAAATGTCAACTACCAAGTACAGTATTAATTAAAGTACAGTTCAGAAGATATTCGTGTCAGTTTGTCGCACTTTCATGTTTGTTAATGAAGTATTACCGAATTTCGTCTTACCAAACTAGATATGAAACTTTATCAAAGTGTCCATATGTCCCAACTTTACCCAACTGAGTTTGGTAAAGTTTCTCGAAATATTTTTCTCCGTGTATGTCAGGACAGGAAAGTGTGGAAAAAAATAGTTTATAAGAGTGTAGAGCTTTACGTTGTGGATGTAATATAAGTAAAGAGTATGGATCTAAATATAGGATTATCAGTCAGTTTGCGTATTTTTGTGTGATCCATGATATATGAAGATTTAACGAAGCTCTTCGCCTGAGGTGATTGCTAGAGATATTGAGCAGCAACGTATATCAGAGTGGTGTTGCGGAATGAACGTGGTGCTTAAATAAGCTATACGGGATGTCTAGATTGATCTAATATTTATACCTTCTTCCACGCTTCCGTTTCTCAGTTTCCTCATATGAATACGTTGATCCCCGGCAGTATAATGAGGCTAGAACCGAGTCAGTTACGCTTATCCCAAAAGGGATTTGGCTTAATGGTATAATAATAGTGAATAACGTAAAATGTAGGCATCATAATACTGTAAAAATTACAGGATTCACTGATAGGAATATGAAGATATTCCAAGCATACAGAAATAAACATTATTTCCATTTTTGTCAAAAAATTGATTTATCACATTTTGTTCGCTTACACCTCAATTGAACCATAGAAAAAATATATATCTCTCACACCCCAGGTTGCGTTTAATTTTTACGTAACTTTATGTAAAGATTAAATTTCTCAAAGCTCGGTAGGCTTCAAGGCACGCATTCTCAACACGAGACTCGCGCTTCGCACTCGGTGTTCAATAAACATTTTATAACTTTACTGCATACCTTGCGTAGGTCATAAACTTGTAAATAACCGAGATTTTTTAATTCTATATGAAAAGTGTATTAAAATATTATTCTATCCTTTATGAAAACCGTTATTATTTTATTATTACTATTATATCTGGGTCCGGGACTGCGTAATTGGACATTTTTGTAGGCAATTTAAAAAGTTACAACTCCTCGCTTGGACTTTCTCCCGTATCTCGCGTTTTTGTTTAAAAATATTAGAATTTTCGATTTTTTTCAACGAATTTTCTATGGTTTAAACGAAAACAGCGAGTTCTATCAAATAATGATTGAAATGAAATTTTTATGTACCGTCAAACGGGGTGATTTCGAACATGTGGGGTAAATCCGGACATTCCTAAATTGATAGTTTAAATTGCTTAAGGGGGTTTTATCCAGGACTCAGAATCAGTTAAAGCCTTTATAAAGCCCTAACTAGTTCTAGATTCTATTTAATAACCCCTTAAGGAATTTAAACTATCAATTTAGAAATGACCGAATTTACTGCACATGTCCGAAATTAACCCGTTTCACGGTATGTTTTTTGATAAGCTACAATTCTTCTCATGTACATTTTTACGTAACTCGCATCGTTTGGATCAAAATTGGAATTTTATATTTTTTCATAGAATTTGTTATGGCTAAAACCAAAAGAAACGAATTCTATCAAAAAAGGGTTAAACGAAAATTTATAGATTTTTGAAAAGCTGCAATTTCTCTTCCTACGTTTTCATTGTATTGCAGGGATGGAGTCAGTCCTTTCCTTATTCCCCTGCGTTTCCCCCCTTTTGAAATTCCTCCTTTTTTATCTTATTCTTGAAAAAATAAAATACTTGAATTATGCAGATAATTTTCCGAAATTAGTAAATGTTTGAGAACCATTGTTCGTTTTACATGTACAAAATTATTTCATTTAAAACTGAAATATGCATAAACACTCTTAAAAGAAATCTTGCAGCTGAAACAATTTAAAACGTGTTGAAAATGTGAAAATCGAGGACAAAAGTTGTTGTCCATTATCAAATTGAAACAATTACAAAAATATATATAATTGGTAAAAGAATGATTACAAGGTGAACTTTTTATTTGGCCGATTTAAAACTAAACTGTTCAGGATTTAAATAGAACTTTGAACTGAAATAGTTCGCTGAACCTATGCAAATGCTATTTTTTTAAAACATGAAATATTTTAGGCACTGAAGCTGCCTTAGTAGTATACCTGGGAGCATACTGGGACACCAAACCGGTTCAGTTTCGAGCTAAACGACCGAAGGCGATAATGGTTCGTGTCCGTGCAAAGCTGCCACCAGTCAATAAAGTGGATCCCTTCCTCATCGACACTAATTGGATATCTAATATGAACCTGCATTGCCGGCTGGCGATAGAGTAGGACCCCGCATTACCGACCGAGAATAAGGTAGAACTTTACATGGACCTTAGTCGGCAATGCAGGTGTCTACTAGGTATCTGATTAGTGCCAGTTAGGAAGGGATCTACCTTACCAACTTATGTTTATCTAACTTCAAAATATAAATTCGTTAATGTCATAAATCATTTTAAATTATTTAAAAATATGAAATTTCTTATGAAAAGATTGTTTGCCAGATATAAATTTATGTAACAAAAAATTGTAAAACATTTTTATACTGGAACTGCAGAAAAATATTTTTGGAACATTGTGGCACACTATAAAGAATTGAATAATTTATTAAAAAAGTATACAAATTTACTAAAATATCAGTGAGAAATTATTAATAACAATTTGTAAATTCTACTTTACTCTACTCGAACCGAATTTTTATAGTTTATGTATTTAATAATTTATAAACAGTAGATTGCTATATAAGATAAACTTGCTGACCATTTTTCTCCTCTTATATGCAAAATGTAGTATTTATCTACATTATCTTATCTCTTTTTGTCTTTTTTGTTTTGAAGAAAATTTTTGAAAATATAAACATAATGTTATTATTGTCTGAACCCATAAAATCGTTAGAGGGCAAGAAATAGAGAGTTAGGTAATACAATGTTTGTTTTATTATTCATGACATTAGTTCACTCACATATGCAGTGCTTTCGAAATAGTGTAAATAATTAATAACAATTGAAGTTCATTACCTTCAACTCTCTCGCTCTTCCAGCAGGAGTGTTGGGTGTTACATTTTTTATGAAAACTCCGGACACGTTTGTATTGTTGGAACTCGTAGTATTCACCAGATCTACCTGTATAAAGGGCAGAAAGAACAAGTAGGATTAATATTTTCTTTGTTTTCTAGTTTCGTAATGAAAATGGAAAGCAAAAGTTAATTTTAAAAATGTTCGCATTGCAGGTGAAACTTTGCTTTTATTACAATCTTTTATAATCAAGTTAATTACACTAGGTAACAAGATTTTGTTTATCATTAATTGATGGGACATTTCAGTATATGTTTTTTTCAGTAGAATACGATTCTTAAAGCAAACATGTTCTATCTTTTTGCGTTTTTCAGAAAAATATGTTCATAAGAATGGAAAACAACAACATTTTTTGGCTATTTCTGATCATTTGTATCAAACAAACCGGAAATGCTAAAGGTATCTAATAGAGCTGAAATTGAAGCATGATGCATGCTCTATGCCCCTATGTTTTCAAAAATGGCCTTATCTTTTTTTGTCATATTTTTATGGGATATTGAACATAAAATCAGCGGTTCAATATATATAAGAAAATATAATAAAAATTGAAAAAAAACATGAATTTTATAGAGTTTTGTAACTTGGTGGTAAAATTTTGGTGACACTGGGTAACAAGATTTTGTGTATCATCAATTGATGGGAGATTTTAGTATGTTTTTGCCGTAGAATAAGAACTTGAAGGCGAAAATGTTTTATCTTTTCGCGTTTTTCAGAAAAACAGGTTTAAAAAGTTTTATGTGATATTGAAAATCAAATCTTGAATATCTCCAAAAATATTGATGATGCGAAAAAAGGAAGGTTAGTTTCAGCATCAGCGCTTCAAAATACATGAATAAATACTGTAAAAATCGAATAAACACGAAATTGATAAAATTTTGTTACATTGTGTTATTTTACAATTGAAGAACGGAAAAACTAGCTATTGATTTATTGATTGATTTGTTTGATTTATTTGTTCATTAATTTGTTCATTGATTGGCAGACCTCGAAATAACGCCACTTTTGACACTTTTTGACTTTTTTTTAAAGACGCAACTATTTTGCTACTTTTTGAAAAAAATTACACTAATGCATCACAATTTCTAAAAATTAAAAAATTTTTGAAGGGGTTTCAAAGATTTTCAGAATTTTTTTAAATATTTCAAAGATTTTCAAATGTGTTGATAGGGTTTTAAAGCTTTTAGAGCGTTTTAAAACACTCCCAAGGGATTCCCGAGAATTTGAATGATCTCAAGGGATCTTAAGAGATTTCAAGAGGTATTACAAATTTCAAGATAATTAGCGGCATTTAAAAGTATTAAAAAAATTTGCTGGATTTCAAAGGATTTGAAATTAAAGGTTATTCTACAAAATTATAAGAACTCCCAATATATTTCAAAAAGTTAAAGGGATTTTAAAAGGATATCAAAGGATTTCGAAGGGATTATAGGCAGTGAAGGAAATGGAATGAAATTTTAAGAAATTTCTATCAAAAGGATTTCTTCGGATTTCATGAGATTTTATGGTTTCTTAGAGGGTTTCCATGATTTGAAAAATTTCAAAATTGAGTAACAAATTTAAAGAATACAATGTACTGAAAAAAAATCCAAAGAATTTTATGATATTGTAAAGAATTTCGTGGGATTATAGAAACGTTCAAGATATTTAAGAGATTCTTCAAGTTCTTTTAAAAGGTATCGAAAATTTCAAGGAATGTTTACGGTATTTGAAAATTTTCAAGGGATTTCAAGGGAATTTAAAATATTTGAGGAATTCATGGGATTTCAAAAGAAATGTAAAGATTCTACAAAAAAAAATTAAGTTTAGATTAAATCAAAATTTAAATTCCTCAGTCATATCTCACATTCAAATTTATCTAAAAAATTCCTAACAATTAAAAAGAACCAGGAATATAACGAAATAATTTGGACAACATGGTCTTAAATGTCTTCAATCAAATTAAAAAACTAATATAAAAATATAGGATAGAAAAATAAGGCACTTTCAAGTTCTCCTTCTTTTTCTCTCTCCTTTTTATTTTTTCAAATCACAGTCAAAAAACATGTAGGTACAAAAAATCTACCAATAATCGCCGAAATGTTGTAGATTTTTTAAAAATGTTTTTTATTGTGATACAAAAAGTAAAAAAAAGAAAAGAGGAGAGAAAAAAGACAGAAGGGGATTTTGTGGTGCCTTCTTTATCGTACCTTTTTTTTATTCAGTTTCTTTGTAATTTGAGTGGAGGCTTTTAAAAACGTGTTGTCAACAATCTTAGAGATCTCAACAAGTTTTACGGGATTTTACTAAATTCTTTTGGGAAAACTAGGGATGTTATACATTTCAAGGGACTTTAAAAAGTTTGGGGTATTCTAAAACATTTCAAAGAATTTATTGATATTTATCCATTTTTAAGGGGTTTCAAAGAATCTCAAAGAACTTTTTATGATTTCAGATATTTGAAGGAATTTCAAGACATTTCTGCGGATTTTAAGAGATTGCAAAAATTTCAAGGGATTTAAAAAAATTGATGAGGTTTCTAGGAGTTTCAGAGGATCTCATCAGATTTCAGAACTTCTAGAGGATTTCAGCGGATTTCAAACCTTTTAGGGTATATTTTAAAAGATTCGAAAGGATTTCAAGTAGCTACTTTTTTAAGTTATCAGAATATTACCATCGGTGGGATGGTAATATTTTACACTTTTTCTTAGATTGTATGTTTTTGTTCGTATTAATTAATTTGAGTGACAATTTAATACTGTCTGACACATTATTAATCATTTCCGCTATCACGTTGTGTTCAAGACACTAAAGATCTCATCCTTTCATTATGACCCAATTAAACTAAAATTTACACGTTTCATCATTTAAAATCTGCATAACCGACATACAAAATTTTATTTTTATACACTCCTGACCATCCGCATATTTTAATTATATTTATATATTCATTGCGAAATTATCAATTTTACAAACTGAAATATAAATCGAAATTGAAACTAATCAAAGTGACCAAAACGTTGTTGAATTAAGAAAAATTTAGTAAAATATCAGACTTCACACTCTTTCCCCTACTCTCCTCTGTTCCACTTTTCAACATATTTCCTGTTTTTCCCCTATTTTCAAGAAATTTCAACTCTTTCTCGTTTTTTCGCTTAAATATAAACTAAAAAATGGACCGTTTTAATTGAAAAGTCTACTATTATATTTTTGGTTCAGAATTCATCTTTTTTAGTTGAAAATTCTACGGTTGGGTTCAATTTCCTCTTTATTGACTCCCAGCAGCTACTTGTAGCCAATTACGGGATTCATTTTAACCTATTTAATTATCGAACATAAATGAATCGTGACACCAAGTTTAATTACATTTCGACTTATATTATAAGTAGTATTTTATTTCTGTTCCATAGTTCGTTAATGTGAATCATGCTTACAATTATATTTAAACGCACTTAACAAAAATTTAACTCAAAAACTCTTGTTTCATGCTCAAATCTCCGAATCAAATATCCACAAAGATACGATATATTTATGGATTCTTATTTAATAAATATTTTCTTGCTAATCTATTAAATTTATTTATCGTAGAATTATGCAAGTCATTGATCGCCCCACACATTTTAGCCACTGGAGAATTATGAATACTGCGTGCTTTTTCATTTTTTATATAAAACGGAGGGTTAGATCTCGAGCCATACTGAGGTACCCGAAATTGTAAGCATCCAAGTAAATAAGGACAATCAATTTTCCCCCGAAGCATTTTGTAAATAAACTTTAAATGTACTTTCTATTTCCTCATTATGCGATGCAAACTTAGGTCTCCAATTCATAGATGCGTATTCTTGATTTGTTCTAATCAAACTATTGTACAATATTGTTATCGTGGCATTTAGAAGCCACGGGACCTTTTTTTCTAAGGGGGGGGGGGGCCGGGGCATAAAGACTTACACAATAATATCATACTATGTAAAAATTGAACATGAGTAATAAATAAACAATAAATAACAAATACAGATATAAAATTCATATTGCCAAAGATTTCAATAATTACCCAAAGATTTCACAGGTTTCGCAGACTTATATTATTTCATAAACATTTCAGATAGATTTTAAAGATTGCGCAAAAATTTCAATGATTTCACAAAGATTTCAAAGATTTTGGATAGAATTAAAAGACTTCAATCATTTTTCAAAGATTACACAATAATTTTTTTTCATAAATTTTTCATAAATTCATAAATTTCAATAATTTCATAAATATTGCCGAATATTTCAAAAATATTGAAAATATTTCGCAAAGATTTTTAAAGAATTTACACAAATTTCACAGAGATTTCAATGATTTCCCAAAGATTTCAATAATTATACAAATATTATCAAATATTTCCAAAGATTTCGCGAAGATTGCAGATATTTCAAAGATTTCTGATATATTTAAAAGATTTTAATGATCTTCCAAAAATTTAAATAATTTTACATATATTACCCAATGTTTCAAAATTATTTTAAATATTTCCAAAGATTTCAATGATTTCCCAAAGATTTCAATAATTTCACAAATATTGTCAAATATATTAGGTGCGCAAATAAGTTCTCGCCGTTTGTCAATAGATGGCTCCAGCAGTAAGTGCGGGTCGATTTTGACACATCCCAAATGCCATAAACCAAGCTTAGACATCTGGTAAACATACCGTTGTGACACATTAGTGACCTTTGTTTTGGCGTCATACTTTTAGTTGTGTGAAAATGTCTGAATTTGTGCCAAATAATCGTCATTTGAGGGAAGTCTTGATTTTCTCCTTTCATTCGAAGAAAACGGCGGCTGAAGCCCATCGAGAGCTCCTTTCCTGCTCTGAGTGAAACAATGCAAAGAAGAAGTTTGATGTTGAGATTTTCATTTTTTTATTTATTAGTTTTTCATCTATTTTTTAAAAAGATGTTTATTTTTTCCAAACGCAAAAAGGGCTTGCTTCAGCATTAGGAGTTACCCGCCAGGCCATTTCCAAGCGATTGCATGCGTTGGGAATGATTCAAAAACAAGGAACCGGGGTTCCTTATGATTTGAAGCCAAGGGACGTTGAGCGTTGTTTTTTCGCCTGTGAACAACTGCCTCAGCGGCAAAAAAGGAAAGGTTTTCTTCATCGCATCGTGATGGGTGATGAAAAATGGATTCATTACAGTAACCCAAAGAGAAGACAGTCATAGGGACTGCCCGGTCATGCTTCCACGTCGTCAGCTCGACCGAATATTCACACTGCGAAGGTGCTGTGTATTTGGTGGGACCAGGTCGGTGTTATTTATTATAAACTGTTGAAACCGAACGAAACCATCACTGAGGAACGGGATCGACTTCAATTGATGCGATTGAGCTGAGCAATGCGTGAAAAACGGCCACAATATAAGCAGAGATACGTAACTGTGATTCTACACCTACAGCTTGACAACGCTCGGCCTCACGTTGCCATACCCGTTAAAACCTACCTGGAAACGCTCAGATGGGAAGTTCTACCCTACCCGCTGCATTCCCCAGATATTGCGCCGTCCTATTATTACTTGTTTCGGTCGATGGCACATGGTCTGGTTGATCAGCAGTTCCGCTCATATGAAGACATCCAGAAATCGCTTAATTCGTGGATAGCCTCAAAAGATGAACACTTTTACTGTAACGGTATTCGAGCTCTACCAGAAAGATGAAGAAAAGTTGTAGCTAACGATGAGCAATACTTTGAATGATTCATTTGTAAATATTTTTTCACACCAAAGTTGCATTTTCATAAAAAAAACAGCGAGAACTTATTTGCGCACCTAATATTGAAAAAATATTTCAAATATTTTTCGGAGATTTCAAAGATTTCGTAAAGATTTCGGATAGATTTAAAGATTTAACGGAGGGTCCAGCAATTTTCCAAAGATTTTAAAGATTTCGGATAGATTTACAACCTTTCACAAAGAGTTCAATGATTTTCCAAATTTCAGATAATACTCAGATTTAATCAGAGCAAAAGTTGTCGTGAAACAAAAGCATTGTCCTCTTGCCTGTTTTGTGTTGAACCACTTGAATATCTTTTTTACACAAATAGAATTATTCAGCTGCAAGATTAGGTGAAGTTTGTCGCAAAATGATAAGGTAAAGTTACCTATCATGAAACATGTCTCAATTATGAAACAGTTTGACAAATAATTCGATTTATAAATAATTAAAAAGCATATTTTTAAGTGAAAATTATTATATTAAAAAGTATGAAAGTTAGGCTTTTCATCTACATGAAAAGCAAGTATGGTTCTGAAGTTTTAAACACCAAAAAATAATTTCGATTATCTAACGTCCACCCTCGGGAAAATTGACTGCCATTTATCCGAGTCAGGAAAAGCTGAATCTTCAACCATAAAGATTAATTTTCTACAAAAAAATACGAATTTTCAACACAATATATGAATTTGCAACCAAGCTGTTCAATTTAGAACTAAAAATTATACATTTTTAACCAATACTTGAATTAAAAAAAAAAATAGAGAAGAATTTTCAACAAAAAATAGAATAGTTGAACGTGAAGTTGAATAAGTTAATTTTTAACAAAAAAAAAACGGATTTTCAATCAAACAGTTCAATTTTCAACCAATGTGATGAACTTTCAACTAAAATAATAATAATAATAATAATAATCTTAAACTGGAACTAGAGCCTCATACACGCGCGACCAATTTGTTTCCATGTAATTATTTTATTTGGAAATGAAGTTCAATAAAATACCATGAAATTAATTTTTACTTCAAGAATCATCGGAAAGACAATCTTAGTTGACTCCGTAAACAAATTGTGTATATTCTTTGAAAAATAACCAAACTCTGAATATGTTTATGAAAAATATTGAAATAATTAATAATTATCGTGAATATGCAAAGTAATGTACCAAATTTTTATTTGAAATATATACTTTGTTGCTTCCGTAAAAAATGGTGCCTATTCTTTTAAAAATAGGCAAACTCTGAATATGTTTAGGAAAATTGTTTAAATGATTAATAAATTATTATAAATTTGCGAAGTATCGTAGGAAATAGTCCTCGAAAAGACATTCTTAGTTGCCTCCGATTTTCTGATAAAAATTATTTGAATAATTAATAATACTTGGGAATTTATAAAGTATCACAGAAAAAAGTTATCGGAAAGATATTCTTACTTAATTCTTTAAAAATGTAGCCAATTTGTTGATAAATAACCCAACTCTGAATTTGTTTATGTAAGTTGTTTAAATAATTAATAATTCTTTTACATTGACAAAGCAACATAGAAAAGAGTCATAAGAAAAACTGCATACAAAAAAATATCCAAACTCTAAATTTTTTTATGAAAATTTTCAAATTATTATTAATTCTTGTGAATATACAAAGCAACATAGAAAAAAGTAATCGGAAAGATATTCTTGGTTAATTCGTAAACTCCGTAAACAAATTGTACCTATTCCTTGAAAATAGTTAAGCTCTGCATGTGTTCATAAACATTGTTTAAATAATTAATAATTATTGTAAATTTTCAAAATATCATATTCCGTAAACAAATGTAGCTATTCTTTAAAAAATAGCAAAACTCTTGATTTGTTCATCAAAATTGTTTAAATAATGAATCATTCTTGTGAATTTACATAAGAAGCATATAAAATAGTCATAAGAAAAACTTTTCTTAGCATCACAGAAAAAAGTTTCTGAAAAATACTCTTACTTAATTCTGTAAAAAATTAAGCCTGTGCATTGAGATATAGCCAAACACTTAATTTTTTAATCAAAATTGTTTAAATAATTAATCATTCTTGTACATTTATAAAGCAACATAAAAAATAATTATCGGAAAGATATTAGCAATGCTAAATTTGTCTCATGATGGGTACCTTTACCTTAATGTTTGCTGCAAAAAGATTCTTTCTGAGACAAATGAAATTCGTTTTAACCTTAAATTTCAAGAAGACATTCCATTTTTGTCAAGAAGCATACTTCTGTCACAAGAGGAAATTTTCCCAAGTCATTTAAAACACGCCATTACTTATTGAGAAATAGAGTTTGAATTTTTGTTTCAAATAATATAAAATTTTTAAAATTACCTTGCCACCAACGATGCTAAGTCCCAGGCTCGTTTCCGGTTCTCTATAGATTTCCACAAGTCTCTCCGGCCCCCAATGTTTTGTCCACACAACCTTCCCATCTTTATCTCTATGTGTTACAGTCATTTTTCGATTAATCTTGAATAAATGTGCCTATACTATTGAAAAATTAAATCACCCTCTCTTTCAGATCTAAGCTTAATTTAATTGTTGTTCTCCTTTTGAAAATCGATATTGAAATTGTAGAAAAGCCTTTCTCCCATTTGTGTTTTGATTAAAAAATTCTTCAGCCTCGATGACTTCCTGAAGATGAATGTTTTATAGTTGCAGTGCGCCTTTGAAGCCAGAAGCTTTGATGGTTGTCCGTGCTGCGAAAGATCTTCTCAGAAGTATTCTCATTATCTTCGTGTCGAGTTTACACCACTTGTCTTTACAAAGCACGATTTGCATTACACAGATGTTTGGCTTTGATCAATTTTATGAACTCTGATTTTTAGTCAAATGAACTAAGTCTTTGTTGTCAGTTCAGCCTTTCTGAGCACTTCTTAAGGGGTCGAGAAAGAATGATTTTTCTGGGTCGATTAGTTTCAAAATACTTTATAGAGCTTCAGGTCTTGGTTCAAAGGAGGGAAGGCTTCTACAGAATTACATAGTCATGTTTGAGAATTTCTTCTCCTTGATGTATTTTTGAGGCAAAGAGGTTCTTTAAGCAAAAAGCGAGCTTCCTTTTATCGAGTCAAGTAACGTCATCACGCTTGCAAACACGACGTGTCTCCCTCGGATCCGACGCGACGGTTCTTCACCTGAAGAGGCTTAAGTGCTGGAAAAGAAAAAAAAACAGATTTGCAATTATTGTCAGTGGTATATAAAACTCTTAAAGCAAGTTATAAAAAAGCAGTGCTGGAAAGCAACTTCGCTATAACTTACAAAGTTATTAATGAAGTTACCTCCGGGAATATCATTTGTGGTAATTGGGTCAGAATTCAGAATTTGTATCTGTAAGGTGATTTACTAGAAAAACTTTTTAAATGCAAGGAAAATATCCTATGTTTGAGAATTTTTTCCCCTTTTCTCCCTTTTTTTAGGATTTTGTAGCCCCAGGGAGAAACCCTTATAGTTTCGGTCGGGTGTCTGTCCGTCTGTCCGTTCATCCATCCGTCCGTCGTACTTTTTTCCAAATAGGGAAAGTGAGGGGAAGTTAGGGGAGGGAAAAGAAGGGAAGTGATGTGAAATGAGGGGAGAGCAAGTAGGAGAAATAAGGGGAGTGGTAGAAGTAGGGGAAGAGAGAAGAAAGGAGGGGGTAATGGAAGTAACTGTGAATAGGGGAAGGGAATTTTTCGAAGTAGAGAGAATAAGGGTCGATTGGGGAGAAGTAGTGGAGAGGGGAAGTATGGGAAATTAGGGAGGGAAATTAGGAGAAGGGGAGTGTTAGCTGGAGGAGCATGGAGAGGGGGAAGTAGAGGAGGAAGAAGTTGGGGGAGGTATAGGGAAGGGTGAAGTGAGGGGAGGGGAATCAGGGGAGTGTATGGAGTTTAGGGTAGCGGAAGTATTCGATTTTAAAAGTTCATAATTTTTAAAGAATTTTAGGTTACATTAGCGTTTTACACCAAAAATTGGTCATTCAAAATAAAAATATTTCGATGGAAATCCTTACAAATTAAAAATATAAGTAAATAATAATAGTAATTAATAAATTTAAAAAATGATAAATTATTAATCCATTAAAGTTATAAAATTTACAAGCTTTAACAATATTTCGGATCGTGTTAGTGTTTATGTCCGAAATTTACATTTTTATTCAAAAATCATTAGATTTCAAAGAAGATTAATAATTTCTGAACAATTTCAGGTCACATTGTTCTTTTATATTCAATTTCATATTTTCAAACAAAAATCATTATAACCTGTACAAGATTCAAAATATTTTAACAATGTTGAACATCAGAAATCGTTTTTTTAAATCACTAGATTTCAAATAACATACATTTTTTTTGTACAATAATTGTAGATTGTGCTGTCGATTTTTACCGGGAATATCTATATAGATTTCAAAGTAGATTTACAATTTTTGAACAATTTAAGGTTATGCTAACGTTTTTCACAGGAAATCAGTTATTTTAATAAACAATAATCAAATTTAAAAGAAGGTTCACAATTTCGGAAATTTTTTGTTATGTTATGTTAGTATTTTTCGTCGAAAATTGGTATTTAAATAAATTATGTTTCAAACATTTCAGAGAAGATCCACAACTTTTTAACAATTATAGGTTATGTTACCATTTTTAATGAAAAATTATTAGATTTCAAAGAATATTTACAATATTTCAAAAGTAATACGATAAGTTTGAGTTTTTCACTGGAAATTGGTTATTAAAACAAAAATAATTTGACTTCAAAAATTAAACATACAATTTTGAAAACAACGAAACATGATATATTAATGCTGAAGTTATGATATCAATTTTCATCAATAATCAAAAATATTATCGTTGCTTCTTCTTTTTATTAGTTTAGATAATACACACTATGAAATCCAAAAATTTTGAATCAATATTAATTTTATATTTTTATTGAAAAATAGCTATAGCCCACATTTTAAAAATCTTTTGATTATTTAAATTATATCAATAAAAAATGTCGATTCTTTAATGTAATGTAACATCACATGTAATTTAATTTAAACTGCTAAAAAATGTTAAATTATTTTCGAATCTTTGTAATATTTGATTAATCTTTACTCTATAAAAAATCAACGACTTCGGGTCTGATATTATAAAGTACATTCTAATAACTAGATCTATTTCAATTTAAAAAGTTTTCTGAAATTTTGATTTATATAAAGGTCTGTTTTAATTTTAATATTGAAAAATGTTAAAGACGTAAATGTTATTGAAGATTTATCTGATAGTAGA